>JALPQI010021783.1:0-17988 GCA_025490895.1 Thaumatotibia leucotreta
TACAAAATAGGCTTTTGAGCAATATTTTTTTTTTTTCCTTTTATTGTTGGAAAACAAGCAGCGAAAAAATGATACATGCGATTAACAAAACTAGAATACACATACGCCAAAACAGTTTCCACTTATAGGATAATGGCATTTCTGTTGCTCAAACAAGACTTACCTAAATTAATTTATCTTCTATGACTACTTACTTTGGGTAAGGTTAGATAAGATATTTAAAAAATACAAAATAGAAAAATTAAATAAAAGAAATAAAAGAGGAGGAGAAATTTTCTCCTTGAGTGACAATTGGGGTAGTCTTTGTAGAGCGGACGTGCGCTGACGTCGGCGTAGAGCTGAGGAACGAACATGTCGGGAACGGGTACTCTTATAGGTGACCTCATTTATAGGGCTACGTACATTGATTTAGAATATATAAGTGGATCCCCAAACAGCTCAAAAAAATGGCCCCAAAAAATGGGCTGCAGAAGTAAATATTGCGGCCCTTTTGCTCCGCTCAGTTCTGACAGTTGACATTTGGTCACCTTACGGTATAGCATCATTATTCCTTAACCCTTTATAATACAGAGGGAATATGTTTCCCACCATGTTTCAACGTTGTGTCAAAGTGGCAACAGTTCAATTTTGCGCATTTCTGACAACTGTCTGCCCGTTAAAGGGTTAAACATAAAAAGTTTCTACTATTTTGCGGTGTTCGCAAATTGGACACTTATTGCTCACTTCACAAAGTTTTTTATTCTTTGAGTTTTTTTTATTATAGTTTATTGTAAGTGAGCGTTATTAGCTTCAACTGAATGATAGAAATGACTTTTAGTGCCACTTTTCTTGGTTTTTTTGTTTGGCTCTGCGTCCATTTATTATTTAATGTCATTGGTTACGTAGCCAAAATAGCAAAAACGGAACCCTTATAGTAAAACGGGAGGAAGCGTCAACCTCGCCGTGATGCCGGTAAAGACGGAAGAAGATCGCCTCCGCTTCCTCTTTGTAGAGCGGACGTGCGCTGACATAGGCGTAGAGCTGAGGAACGAACATGTTGGACACGGGTACTCTTATAGGTGAGCTCAGTTTTAGGGTTCCGTAGCCGAAATGGCAAAAACGGAACCCTTATAGATTCGTCATGTCCGTCTGTCCGTCTGTCCGTCTGTCACAGCCAATTTACTCAGAAAATATAAATGCTACAGTAACGAAATTTGGTAAGAATATGTGTTGTATGAACCGCTACAGGAATGTGATACTAAATTGTAAAAAAAACCATTGGGGTGGGGGCCCTCCATACATGTAACTGAGGGATAGAATTTTTTTTTGAGTGGTACATAAGCGTGTGGGGTATTAATAGACAGGTCTTTGAAAATGATATGAAGGTTTATACATCACATTTTTATTTAAGCAAATCGTTTTCGAGATATCAGGTCTCAAAGTCTGAAAATGTGTCCCCCCCCCCTCTATTTTTTAAACTACGCGATATAAAATTCTGAAAAAAATATATGTTATACACATTAATAAACTCTATCAACGATTTTTGGTTTGATAAAATTATCTCTTATAGTTTTTGAGGTAGGTTGATTTAACTGTATTTTTTTAATAATAAATTGATAATGGTACGGAACCCTTTGCGCGCGAGTCCGACTCGCACTTGGCCGGTTTTACTATTTTGTGAGCCCGTGATCCTCAAGGAGATACAAACATAATAATAATAAATTATAAAAAAAATTGTTAAAATTAATTTTTTAAATGATTTTTTTTTAAGGACAGGTTTTTTCGTCAAGTCTCTTCTTATTTTTTGATTGTCAAACAAAAGGTGTGGTAATATTAGAACACATTGTGGTAGCATTGTAATCAGAAAGAATTTTTATGACGAGTTACGTCGAAATACTTATTTCGAAAAAAGGTTAATTATATCTGGAACCAAGCCGAATCCAGGAAATTTTATATAACATTAAATACTCTAAATATGCTCAGAAATTCAGCATTAAAAATCTTTCGGTTTCCTCGCGAGCATCCTGTATTGTTCGTCAGAAGGTGAAAATAAAAACGTGTAAATAAACTTAAAAACTTACATTATTTTATAATCACGTACTTTTAGTCATAATCATAAAACACAATCTTGGTTTTCTCACTAACTTCAAATCTTAAACCTGGAGTTTACATACATTTTTAATTATAATTATTGATATTTAGTATTAACGTAAAAGTGCATCTATTCTGCTTATTAAAGGGATTCGAAAGTATTGTTGACACAACAAATGACACGATATTGACCAAGAAAAGAGTAACATACAGATGTAGTGAGTGATTATTAAATCTATTGTCTGTAAGTCTCTGCACTTAAACTATGAATATATCAATATAACTATGAATATATTCTCGATTGACTTATACACTGTTGTGACAACAGTACTTTCAAATCCCATTCTAATCGCGGTTTGATAATACGTGTTTCATGATATGTGTCAAAGATGTCAAATACTATGGCTAGTCAGCTATATTTGTTAACACTTTTTATTTTCTATTGACGAACAGTATAATTGGGTGAAACAACTTTTTTCTGTCTGTTATTACCATGGTTACGGTCGCTTGAGTCACGCTGGTTTTATGCAGAATTATGCTATTTAAACTATGTAAACATGCATTTTTCTGGTGTTAATAAACCCTTTCCTTGATGGGCCATCTACAAACATGGACTACATGCATGTTTGCATAAATTAAGTAGCATAATTTTGCATAAAACCACCATGACTCGGGCGACCATAACCATAGCAGTAACAGACAAAAAAAAGTTGATTCGCCCATCAAAAACATCGTATTTTTAAATTACTCTTTTAACAAACAATTTATGGCATTTTAGCGATAAAGCCGCCTTTTGTGATCTCTGTTTTTTGTATTTCTTTTTTTTTTGTGTACTTTTTTTATTACGTGTAAGGTGTGAAATAAAGAGTTTTGTATTGTATTAATATATTTATGACCTTTAGTTACAGTCGTTACAACACACCGGTATCCGATCCCTGTTTTGGGCTTGTCCATTAATCACCTCATACTGTATAGAGGGAGGGGGGGTCCATAAAAAAATCACCAATTATCACAATAGGGGAGGGGGGGTCATCGGACGAATCACGTGTAATTTTTTACTCTCTGCTGAACAGCATTTTTTTAAACACTTTTAAAACATAACCAAATGTCAAATCCTGAACTGAGTTTTAAAACTTCGCGGCCATTTACCTCGTAGTTGGCAAAAAGGTTTTTCGCATCACGTGTGTTTAATGAAGTACATAAATTGAAGTGTTATTGAAAGGATTAATTAAGTTGGCAATAAACACGTTATATTGGCTATGGGGGGGGGGGGGTCTTGAAAATATCACCATGGGGGGTGGGGGGGTCTAAAATAGGCCAAATCGTAGGACGTGATTAATGGACAAGCCCTTTATTGATTATCAATTTGTCTATAGCGCTGTACACGCGGTGCTGCTATCAGCGATGCGAAGTTTCGCGGAAGAACTGATTCGCAGCGCACACGCGGAGTCGCTACTGGCATCCAGCGCCCAGCCCGCCGACCATGGACCTGCTGTATGGACCGGGTATGTCATTGATTTTTACCCTCACTAGCTCGTAAAGCACTAGTTTATCCTTTATTACAAGCGCGTAATAGTACATTGTGTATCAGAGCAATTCTTTTTATTTTTGGCACTAAAATGAAATTTTAGGTAAATTTTATACTATTTCTACTCAGAATCACAAGCCGATTCCATTTCCGTCGAAAAAAAAGTGTCCCATGATTTTTTTCCTATTGTGTTACTATTTTCCATACACCTTCTATGGCGGTAACACAAGAGGATATTCGAAATATGTATGAAATTTTTGGGACAGTTTTTTTTCGCCGGAAATGGAATCTAACCAAACGGAAATAAAACTATATATTTTCACAAAACTACCCTAAAATGGTCTAAATCATTTCTCAAAATCAGGGACGACTTAAAAATACATCATTTTTATAAAAGGAATCTCGGCTTGCGCGCCGCGCCGCGCTAGTGCGACGTAATGTCGTATGAAAATCCATTATTGCCCAATGCCCATGGGCATAATACAGCTCATTACGTTCAAGTATGCCTGCGTATAATAACTCTTTTTACGAGCAGGTGTGATGAAAAAACACTTTTCAATCACTAGTGAGTAAAGTAATGACCTTGGAGCGTAGCGCGAAGTAGCATCAGTTTGACAGATAACGAAACGTAAAATACTAGTGTTGTTCCACATTAATTATAATTAAGTAAATTGTTTCTCAATTTCTTGAAAACTTTAATTTGCTGATTTTAATTCATAAGTCCTTAAATTCCATAAACATTTGTTTTAGTGAATGATAATAAATATAATAATGCTCTCTAAATTGAATAGACGCAATCACAAAATGTAGAAATGTCAACATTGTCAATTTTATCGACTCCGATATGCACGCTAAATAATTGGGCCTTTTTTAATTTCCTCGCTATAGTGAGGAGAAAATTTTTGTGTCACACTCACACACAGGTCTAACAAAGATGTTTTACTTCTCGTATGTAAAACACTCAAAATACGCTCAGGATTTTATTTTAGAACAACTCGCTTCGCTTGTGGTTTAACTATACTGGGTGAAATCAAATTGGTGATACAAAATAATATTTTCTGAATCTACTCATGACTACAGCCAACGTTTACTATGGGACCATCTTCGAAAACATCACTTTAAAATCTTCATATCGATACAAATTATGAAACCAACTTTTGTTATAATTCATTAATATGTATCCATTTCCCCATACTGATTCCTTACAAATTTGTATACATATTAATGAACT
The DNA here is from genome assembly GCA_025490895.1 of Thaumatotibia leucotreta. Taxonomy (NCBI): domain Eukaryota; kingdom Metazoa; phylum Arthropoda; class Insecta; order Lepidoptera; family Tortricidae; genus Thaumatotibia; species Thaumatotibia leucotreta. Next base: position 4,830 of record JALPQI010021783.1, read on the forward strand.
CGATACCAGAATTTACACATTTTTTCTGCCAAATTCGATATAAGTCCCATAGTAAAAGTTGATCGTAATCAAGAATAGATCCAAAAAATATTATTTCGTATTACCAATTTGACTTCACCCTGTAGAATCCATTCGCTTGCTCGTGTTTCAATTTCATACTCAGCAAGTAAAATAAAATTTTGTACAAAATTTATTTGTTTATTTGTTAACAAATAAATATACCCCCTTATGTCCACTATGTCCACTTTTGGTAACTATGGTTACCAGCTGTCACCTATTTTATGGGCATTTCTCCGAACGTTTCAACCGCCGTGACTTCGAAGGCAACATTATTACCCAATTCCCGTGGGTATCTCATACATTTTTTGAATATCTTGGTTGTTGTCAATTACGTCTACCAATATATCCAAAAGTTCTTGCATCTCTCACGGGATTCCTGTGATAAGGCTGCCATTGAAGTCACGGCGGTTCAAACGCTCGGAGAAACGCCCTTATAAAGGAATAAAGTTCAACCAAAATTTGAAAGCAAATGAGTGAATAAACGTCTTCTAACTGCCAAAATCAATAAGTACATCTAGATAAAACTTAATCGCTTCGTTAGGTTCAATTATTAAAACCGTTTTAATTTCTCGTGTTTGATTTCCATATTCACGGGTAAAATATAACTTTACACTCTTCTACAAGGTGCCCATGAGAGCATATTCCTGAGACTAAAAGAAGCAAAAAATGTTAAATAAGTTTTGGTCAAATCTGTTTGGTCTTTAATTTTTTTTTTATTCCTTATATACCTTATATACACACAAAAAAAGGTTTTCATTGATGAAACTATCGCAAAAAATGCACTTAAGAGTTTTTTTAGATTTGCTAGGTAATTAAAGGTTATTTTGTTCATTTGATGTCTGTCAATTAAGTGTGATAAGACTAAGACAACATGCTGACAAAATCGTTTCCTAAAATGCGTTTATCATAGCGTAACGGTCTCAAACGGTTTTAAGAAAAAATCTAATTTACTCGAACCAGAAAACTTCATAATTATGACGTTTTTAACTTCAAATTTGGTCAGAAATCCGCTGTTGAATTTTTTCTCTTTCCTCATGGGCACATTGTATAATAACTTGGAGCTAGCACGAAAACAATAATAAGAAAACACAATTCACAAACAAATGTATATTGGTGAAAACATCGGTAAGTAAAACGTGCAAGTGCTCTCAAGGGCGACGACCGAACGACTGAACCAAAGTCGCATTCATGGAACTAGCTAGTAAACACAATTCAAATCGCTGTCATTGCATAGACAAGATAGCACTTGTATTCAGCCGAGGGGCCGCACATAGTGTGCCACTAAGAGGGATAGACATAGTCACTTACTACTAAGAAGATACTTGTGTGTGTGGCACTTAGTGACGTATTCAACGCATTTGTCTGGCACTTACATTTAGCATCTAATGCACACACACACACAAAATAGTGGCACAGTGATGAGGACGGACGATTATCGTTCCTTTTCACTTCCACTAGTAAAAAGTTTCATAAGACCATCCCTTTCGTTCTTGCTATTATTATAACGTTATCAAATCCATATTAATCCTACATTCATGTATTCAGCCAATATCAAATTTCAATATAATACATTCCAGCTGGTCGTCGGGCACATCTGCGCCGCCCCGCTGCGTCGCGCTGGCGGCGTCGCGCGGCCGCCTCGCGGTCGTCTCCAACCGCGACTGCGGCGCGCCGCGGCAGGGACACCATGAACTATTATAGTCCTTATACTGCATTGAGCCTTTTATTTACTCGCCCTTGTTTACTATGTGTTATGTCTTTTATTTTTCTCATAGGTGGTGTGTCACACGGTATCAAAATTATTCCGTCTTGGGCGTTAACGCTTGAATCCTTCATTACGCTCAGGATTCCACTTTAGAATCTCTCCCTACGGTCGGGATTCAATTGTGGAATCCGTCGCTCCATTCAGGATTCAACATACGCCCTCGCCGGAAATATACCATTTTGATTCCTTGTGACACAATCTACTGTTGCAGGCCTGAAAAGTGTTATGAAAATCCATTTCCATCCCACTGAGTTACTGCGCCCTAAAATCGATACTTCCGAGTCTATTTTAAGGAACGTAAAGACAATATTTCATTGCATGATTGAGAATTTTTTTTTTATGTAATTAACTCAAAAGAAAAATCTAATAATTGGAATATACACGTATATTGATTTAAACTTTCATTATTATCACTCATATTTGAGTCTGCCTGCGACCACGGGTGTAACGTCATGCCCGAAACGTCAGGATATAATTAAACGTAAGTTTACGCGATTAAGACCCGTTTGTCTTTAAAATAGGAATATACACGTGTTTGTACAGGACAGCTCATATAAAGCCCCATAAGCCTTTCTCTAGCATATTAGAGACAAGAACAGTGACATTCCAGCTGGTCGTCGGGCACATCTGCGCCGCGCCGCTGCGTCGCGCTCCTCGCGGTCGTCTCCAACCGCGACTGCGGCGCGCCGCGGCAGGGACACCATGAACTATTATAGTCCTTATACTGCATTGAGCCTTTTATTTACTCGCCCTTTTCGTATCCCTTCGTATGTGTCAAAAATGTACGGTCGGCTGTAATAATATGTATACTATTTTGAACCTTATGCCTTTGACATACGTTCCGAAATGTATACATATTATTAGACGTGACTGTACCACTGTAAAAATTTTACATATTTGAAGGGTCCACGGAAAAAACATCTTCAGTGTTTAAAAAAAATCAGGGCAAATTCACTTTTCTGAAGCCAATAGTAAATTGTAAGGGTTGAAATGAAAGTGACCCATTGCCCCGAAATATGTTTAATAATTCTAGGGTAAATGGGTCACTTTCATTTAAATTTTGAGAAACTTAAAAAAATTGATTAAGTTTAAATAAAACGTTGCTTTCGACCCTAAGGACGGAAGATCAACTTTCGATTCGCATAGCTAGAAAATTTAACTTTTCGATCAGGAGTAATGACCTGAGCCTTTTTTTAAAAACACGCATCTAATTCTTCCAAACCTGCACATGCTTGGACTTGTTAATAATAATATCCAAATTTTTTTTATTAAGTTTTTACAAAAAATTTGAAGCAATGTGATTTTTGGGATCTTTTTTTTTATTACTAAAATCTCGTCATTCTAATTTGAATGAGCCCAAGCAAGTCCAAATTTGGAAGAATTAGGTTCTTGGATATTTTTTTAACTCAGATGTGCACAGAAATGAAATATGGGCCTTTCTAGTAAGATATATACATGGATTATAAATATTGGATGTCATATACCAAAGAAAAAACGACTAAGATCACCAACGTCCGAGGTGGGAATCGAACCCACGTGCTCAGCTTTCGCGACTGATGCCTGCACCGCTCGGCCACTCGGAGTTAGGTATACATAAAATCCATGAGGTAAGGGAAAAGTTTATACAAATAAATAAAACCAAAGTAATTTGTCAACGGTTTATTAGCATACGACCAGTGAACAGTCTCATGCAACTATAGGAATTAACTTCTACTTCATTTCATACACACGGGGAACCGGAAGCCTACTGACTTTAAAAATGGTTTGAGAGCATCTAATGCATCATTCGTGACAAAGATAGACTCGAAATTGATTTCCTAAGTTCCCGATAGGCCCCCTCCGAACATAATTATGCGAACAGTGTCATTGCCGATTTCTAAGAATAAACATTTGACAGTTTAGAAATGAGCCTTATATATGACGTTAAGACTATCCGTAAAATTGTACGTCTTACCTACCGTCATATTCATCAGCCTACGATAGTCCACTGCTGAACGTAGGCCTCTCCTATTAACTATGCGCATAGACGCATTCGGAGGTAAATGCCCATAATCGCCACGCTTGGCAAGCGGATTGGCGATCGCAGTAATGTGTCCACTATGATGACGCTGCTGCCCATCATCAGTCTTTTATTAAATAATGGTCAGTGATACTTCAATCCCTTAGTCGACTTTTACGACACCCGCAGGAGGAGTTGGGGTGGTGACAAATATATTCTTACTGCCTTCACCACGCGGCCACGGTCATATAATAAGGATTAATCTAAAACTGTCAAAAGTTCTTAGAAATCGGCAAGTATAACTATCCAGATATTACGCAGGAATTTTCGTGCGATCTTTGTACAATCAAATTCAAATCATATGGGAACCGCCAGTATTCACAAATATCTGAGCAGGCTTCTATGATGGTGCGTTTAAACCAAAAGAGCATTCGCTGTTCTAGCGCCCGTTCTACGAAATTAACCAATCACGTTTTGTGTACCGATCGAATTTCGTAGAGTGGGAGGTTAGAACAGCGAGTGCTCTTTTAGTTTGAACGCACCTTAACATGTCGTAAGAGCATGCTAAGATATTTTTGAGCACAGTTACCGGTCCGATATTGGTGGCAACTGTATAACAAACAGGCCGTGAAATTCGTAAATTGTATATTTAGGGCATATTTAGGTGTCAGAGGTCATTTCTCAAAAAAATAGCACCCCCCAACTGTCAATACGTTTATGTTAGAACTTATGTTTTAGTATACAATATCTTAATTGGAATTGGACATAGTTTATGGAAAAGGAACCAGTCCACAAAAATCTGTCAATTCAATTTAAATCTTATGTCAAAAGGAAAGTCATTTATTTCAGTGACAAACAAAGTTTGGATCCTTTTCGCTAAACTACTTCGCGCTTGTCTTTGCATATGTATTAATTACATACCTACATATGCAAAGACACTTTTTACATAGAGGCCAGGGTCGCGTTTTATAAAGTTACAATTTACAATTTCGCTGTTTGCCTCTCTTTCTAGCCAATATGTGCGTGCGTTAGAGAGGCAAACAGCGAAATTGTAACTTTATAAAACGCGACCCTGATGTTTCGAAATCGATTTATTTTAATTAAGTGACTGCCGGTGCCTTTGACATTTTTGAAATGTTTGAGACGCATACAAACGATCCCCGAACGAAAAAAACGAAAAATGCGACATTGAAAAAAAACTTTCATCGATGTCAGTGCAAATTTTTCGTGAAATGACCCAGAAGAATGTTCGCAGCAGGTCTTCTGTATAAATAATTCACTAGCTAGCATATGTAACGTTCTAACTACATATTATGAATTATAACGAATAATTTAATATCTGCATTTGAATGTCACACATCAGATATATGACAGATGCTCAGCTGTTTGTGACCCTGGCTGGTCCGATATATCTGATTACGACTGTAAAAGTAGATATATATTACTATGATATAGGTATTCTCAATAGAATAATGTAGTCGCGATGAATAGGCTACCTATAGAAAATTTGATTTTGTCACTTTTCTACTGATAAGCCGGTTGGCCAGAGTATAGATTTCAGTGTTGTTCACCAGTCTAAAATGCGAAATATTATTTACATCAAATACGAGCTTCAATATAATATAATACAGCTATAAAAATTGAATTATTTTTAATGTACACTTCAGCAAGACAAAAAATTGCGAACTTATGTTCGCAAAATCATTTTTGATTTTATTTTAAGTCGTTGGCGTATGCGACATGGCCTGTCTTCATCTTCATACTTCAGCGAAAGGATAAAAGTATACGTATTTTACTACTAAGAATCATTTGCTAGGTATTTAAAACATGAAGACACGCATTAACAGATTTCATATTTCAACTTCAGTGTAAATAATATTTCGGAATTTAATATTGCATCATACTATCTTATTAAAATAATATAGGGTAAAATCACCAATAGATGAACAGTTAAGCAACTTTCCCAACTTTGAAATTTTTTTTCTATATGATGTAACTCATATTCATCAATTTTTATTTTTTTATATGATTCCGCATTTAATTGAGTTTAGAATAAGTTATTTTCATGCCTCGTATTAAACTTCAATAATTTTATAAAAATGATTATATTAAAAAAGGAGTCAAATTCCCCAGTAGTTGAACAAAGTGCCCTATCTCTGAACAATTTGACCCCAATAGATGAACCAGCATAATTGCAATATAGCGAGACCAATATATGAACGGCAAGACTCCAATAGATGAATAGAGCATAGTAAAAACGTTAGTTTCTTAGATACATTAATTGTATTTAACCTAAAAAACCTTATTTTGATGAAATGTAAACACGGTGTACAATGTGTAACAATCTGATCTCCAAGTTTAACTTTTCCCAAATTCAACCATTCAATTAAATCAGTTGGTTCATGTTTTGGACACCGCATCAACGAAATGAACGAACTAAATTGATTCGAATTCATTTATTGGAATCCAACCCAAAAGATGAACCAGTAAATTTTCCTAGTTCACGTTTTGGACATCGATTCTTAAGTTGAACAATCCCGTTTCCATACAAAAATAAATTACTTTAAAACGTGATACATGAAAAAAGGGTCGTTCATCTTTTGGTCTAAAAATCAACTATAAAAGAGATTGTAATTTTATGTATAAATATTACATCTAGCTATTTTATTATAATTTACACAAGCATTTGAAAATACGAGCCTTTGCCCAAAAGTTGACCGTCGTTCATCTTTTGGCCCGAACACACAATATTGGAACCATAACTTGACCAGCAAATATCACATAAAATAAATTAAAAAAAAATATTCTTTATAATATACACAATAGAGATATTAGTCTAAAATCTATACTGAAGTGAATCAAGGAAATAAAAGCCATATTAATTTTTTTACGTAATTGAAAGCTTAAATTTTTTAGGGCTATTCTTAATAAGGATCCCATATAAAACGCGATTTTGGCGTGAAGCGCAAATTCGACGATCGCTCACTGCCTCGTGCGTGGCTTAATTGTCTGAGAAATCGCATGGGAGACGCGATATAGTGCTGCTGCGTGTGAGAAAAATACTCCTGGGCGTGTAAAATTATTCCTAATTTAATTATTTGCATTTTTAGACTTATCAGTCAACTTCTGGGTGGCAGTCATCTATTGGTGCTTTTACCCTATTATATACAATCTAAGAAGATATAACTTTGGAAGAAATAGAGGCAAACTTGGTTCATGAAGTTTAACCTCGTGAGGCCCTGAGTCATACATATATTACATAACATTTTGACTTTGTAGATATAGTGTCAAAGTTAAAATTCGGTTGAAGTAATTGACGTCACCAGGCCTCAGGAGGTTAAGCACGTGGGTCAAAATTCTTTTCGTTGTCTTATTTTGTGTCCCTAAAAAACGTGACGCAGTTCTGATTTTTGTATGAGGTGATGTTTTGTTTTCAATTTCTGATGTATGAATTAATCTAGCGTCTTTTATCCAGTTATGTTTCCGTTGGCACCAAGTTGAGGTCTGATTATGAGGTCTTGGAGAAATCGATTGGAGTCGCTTTTTATTTGGTGAATACTTATATAGCTTATTTGGTGTCCCACTGCTAGACAAAAGCCAATCTCTTCCGCCTATAGTCTCCGAGTGTCAGATATTTGGGTCATCATTATTTTCGTTATCTTATCTTGTGTCCCTAAAAAAGGTGACACAGTTGTAATTTTTGTACAAGATGATGTTTTGTTTCTAATGTTTGATGTATGGATTAAAATCTAGCGTGAAAAAGAAATACAAGTGCACCGGATTTTTTTATATAGGTACTGAGTCGAAACAGCCACTAAAAGCGTGACAGAGTGGTATGAAACAAGACAACGAAAAGAATTTTGACCCATTTTAAACAATGTTGGTGTTCCAATATCTCTGACAGCGATTAAATTTTTCTTGGTAGGTATGTATTCAATTTTAAATCCAGATTTCGTAAAACCATCCAACTAGAGTCCACAATTTCAACTCCTAAATAATCAGATGGTCGATGGGGTCGAAAAGTGCTCAAGTGGAGACCACGGCTAGGTAAACGCAGCGTAGGACGTCCACCCTCAAGATGGACAGACGACCTTATGAAGGTCACCGGGACACGATGGATGCAGGTCGCATCTAACCGGTACATGTGGAGGTCCAGAGGGGAGGCATTTCTAATCAGAATCCTGAGCTCTTTTGATTCTAATAGGAGAACATTTTTGTCCCAAAATTTACATACATTTTTCGAACTTTCCATTTCGTTACTGCCATTCTAAATGTATGACAAAATGGTAACAGAATGAAAAAAAAACAGGCCAAAAATGTGTTCTATCGGGATCGAAAGAGTTCGCGATTCTGAGTGGAAATCATATTAAGTTACAATTCCAAAAAAACATTGAAAAAAAAGGCCGCATCTACTTCAGTTCGACTACAACAATGAATTTCTTCATTACATCTAAATAAAGATTGATATTACATATCGTACATAATAATATATTTAATGAAATGAGGATGATTTGATGACATGAAGTAATTAATGTAGAAATGTGATGAAACTATGACAACAATAGTTTATACAATTTCTAAATATATACAGTACCTTACTAGGTAAGGACCAATCTATTAAAATGAGAAATATGTAATGAATTATAAATATACAGCTAAAAAAATATGTAACTAAATATAAGTTTACTTAGCTTTTCACAAATCTTTCATTTATTTCGCTAAGCATTTGTGAGTGAGTTTAGTAAAACGTCCCACTTTGTCGTTTGCCATAAAGCCGCTTTGTCAGTTTATTCATATGAAGATACAAGGAAATCTCGTCTTTATGGTAAGCGACAAAGTGGGACGTTTTACTAAAAACTAACACATTTTATCTTCCCTGTATTCTAACAGTTATAGATAGCTGAACTCTTTACTATATTGATTTTCTTGAGAATGCAACTGTTCATTGTCATACTGAATCCAAGTCAAAAATTTAGATTAAAACCGAAATTTCATCATTAAATTTTATCCTATTCATATCGATATTTTTGCTCATAGAATACCGATATTCAATTAAATCGGTATTTGGGTTTTCATAAATACGTTATTAAGAGCTTAATGGAAACAAAATCTCTATAGCTTCCAATGTGTTTCGAAAGTTCATCATTCTAACTATATAGGTAACTTCGTAACACAAAGTGTGTACTATAAAATCAATAAAATATTTAAAATGCTCGCCAATATCTAGTTTTAGTTATCGGCAAAAGTTCTCGATTCAAACCGATTTCAGTGGTATGAGATTTCTTGTAACTGATTATTAACACGTTCGCCTCCAGGGTCGCGTTTTATAAAGTTACAATTTACAATTTCGCTGTTTGCCTCTCTTTCTTGCCAATATGTGCGTGCGTTAGAGAGGCAAACAGCGAAATTGTAAATTGTAACTTTATAAAACGCGACCCAGTACTGTTTCACTAAGCGCTAACACTATGCCGATCGAAATTATCTGATAGAACTCCTATGCCAGTGACACGCACGTGTGAGTGAACAGATTGTACTCTTATGCCAGTGACACAGCACTTATGTCAAAAACGTTCGTATTTCTATGCCACTGGCATAGGAGTGAGAACTTAATTATATAAATAAGGCATAAGAATAAGATTACTTTGATCACGTATGTGTTACTGGCAAAGGAATAGTTTTTTCGGTCACATATGTGTGGCATCGGCGTCGAACGTGTTAACCGGTTTTTACATACATATTAAAATTGGTTTGCATTTCCTAATATTTTTTATACCACGAGGGTGGTCAAAGTAATGGTAAGTAAGTATAAAAAGTGTATTCCATGAGAATGTCGGGTACGTGACGCTTTCTTCGCGTACATCTAAGAAAGTTACGAATACAATTTTTGTTGTATCTTAATTTTAAACATGAGTCGTGAACAGTACATTTTTCTAACTCTATAAATAACTAACAATTAAATGTCCCACAAGTTACTTAGAAATGGACAAGTTATTTATTTGTTGTGTATTTTTTTTGTTTATGTTTTTGTATTTTTTGGCTTTAGGATATCCAAAAGGATTTTTAAGGCAAAAACCTCTTCAAATTGAAGTAATTAATAACGGCAATTTGTCATTTCGTGTAAAATAAAATTATATTTATTACATTTAACGTTTTAAATAGCTTAAATAGCCGTTATCATTTCTGAAAAACACCTTAATAATTAGAAAAAGCCACGAAAAATACAAAAAGTAAATAATAGTACATTGTGGATACAATGTTTTTCATCACACTTTCCGACAAAAAAAATATTTTTAAGTCATAATATTATTAAATGATGTACTGACATTCCTATTACTCCCTAGGGAATTTCACTTTTCTATTACTCCCGCTACGCACGCAATGGCGTGCTTAGACAGCAAGTGTGATGAAAAAAAACATGACAATTTCTAAGTGACTTGTGGGGCATACCATTCAATTGTTAGTTGTTTATAGAGTTAGAAAAACGTATTACTGTTCACGACTTATGTTTCACCCTGTATTTCTAAAGTATCTGTCATAGTCACGTTTCCGTCAAAGTGGACTTTTTCGTGTTTAGCACCAAAAAGAAAAAGACAGTAAAATGATATGAATATGTAATATCAGTCCTTAACAAGTAATTGTGGTTCCTTCACTAAGCCGTCTCAGATTTGTATGTTTTGCTTATGTTTATTGATTTGGGTGTTTTCTAGTTGCGCCTGCAAAATTTTCAAAGCACTTCGCATGTCTTGTCTCTCCAGCGGTGGTGGCTGCAACAAAGATTATACATCATCATCATCATCATCAGCCTGTGTTAGTCCACTGCTGGACGTAGGCCTCTCCTATTAACTATGCGTATAGACGCATTAGGAGGCAAATGCCCACAATCGCAACGCTGGGCAAGCGGATTGGCGATCGCAGTAATGTGTCCACTATGATGACGCTGCTGCCCATCATCAATCTTGTGGAATGGTCAGTGACACTTCAATCCCTTAGTCGACTCTTACGACACCCGCAGGAGGAGTTGGGGTGGTGACAAATGTATTCTTACTGCCGTCACCACACGGCAAAAGATTATACAGTAATCAGTAATTTATTTGCTAAAACATGGTAAAGTATACAGGTCTTCCAACACATAAGTTTGAGCTACATGTTTAGTCACAAGGACATGCAAATATTTGTGAGGAGATGCCGCAGGCATAAATTAAATATATTTATTATTTACAAAAAGGAATGTCATTCAGTTAGGTATTCATTAATTGAGTAGTATGCTTTGGACACTAAAAAGTTAAATGATGCGGTTTTAAATTCTTTAACACTTTTCAAATTAATGAAAGAAAGAAAGAAAGTACATTTTCCTAACTAGTGCGCAAAAACGAACTTTACGCACGCTTCGCGCGTTGTAATTTCTCTTTTTGACGCACTTGTTATGAAAAAAATCGTCCCTTACACGTGCAAAAACTTTTTTTTTATATCTCTATTACATTCACCCTCGCCGAAAAAAAGCTTTCCCGCACTAGTTAGGAAATGTACTATTTAGTACAGATGGTGTACTTTTTAGGCTCTAGTGCGAGAAGTGTGTCATTTTACGTCAGGTTCAAAACTTCGGAGGCCCATCTGTACTAAAAAACATCGTACGAGACACGTGCAAAAACGAAATTCGTAACTCGTGTCGATTTAAAACACTCCCTGTCGGCCGTGTTTTAAAACATCGCCACTCGTTTCGAGTTTCATGTTTTTCGCACTTGTGTCGTAATGTACTATTTCCTAACTAGTGCGGAAAAGTAAGCTTCGCGTGCGTTAATTTCTCTTTTTAAGGCACTTGTTACGAAAAAAGTCGTTCGATACACGTGTAAAAACTTCTTTTTAACTCGGGTGATTGTCGCCCTCGTTTCACTCGGGCACAAATATACAGTAGATAAAAAACACAAAAGTAACAAAGTTTAGAAGTTAAAAGGGCAGTAGCATAATTTTTCATAAAACCAGCGTGACTCAGGCGACCGTAACCATGGCAATAACAGACATAAAAAAGTTGATTCACCCATGTGTAGTAGTAGTAATACTTGTCGCTTATGACTTAGCTTGTGTATGGGCATTTTCACTTTTAGTGAAAAAAAAACACAAAAAAAACACTTAAAAAAAAACAAATCTACGTTACAAAAAAGTGGGACAAGTCTGTGGGTGTGTGTGTTGTGTGTGTGGGTGGGGGGTTGTGGGTGTCTGGGTGAGAGTGGGGAGGGGGTGTGGGTCTCTATGTGGGTGTCTGAGTGGATGTAGGTATTTGAGTGGGGGTTGTGGGTGTCTGAGTGGATGTTGGTGTTTGAGTGGGGGTTGTGGGTGTCTGAGTGGATGTAGGTGTTTGAGTGGGGGTTGTGGGTGTCTGGGAGAGTGTGGGGAGGGGGGTGTGGGTCTCTTTGTGGGTGTCTGAGTGGATGTAGGTGTTTGAGTGTGGGTTGTGGGTGTCTGAGTGAGTGTGGGGAGGGGGTGTGGGTCTCTTTGTGGGTGTCTGAGTGGATGTAGGTATTTTAGTGGGGGTTGTGGGTGTCTGAGTGGATGTAGGTGTTTGAGTGGGGTTTGTGGGTGTCTGAGTGGATGTAGGTGTTTGAGTGGGGTTTGTGGGTGTCTGAGTGGATGTAGGTGTTTGAGTGGGGGTTGTGGGTGTCTGAGTGGATGTAGGTGTTTGAGTGGGGTTTGTGGGTGTCTGAGTGGATGTAGGTGTTTGAGTGAGGGTTGTGGGTGTCTGAGTGGATGTAGGTGTTTGAGTGGGAGTTGTGGGTGTCTGAGTGGATGTAGGTGTTTGAGTGAGGGTTGTGGGTGTCTGAGTGGATGTAGGTGTTTGAGTGGGAGTTGTGGGTGTCTGAGTGGATGTAGGTGTTTGAGTGGGAGTTGTGGGTGTCTGAGTGGATGTAGGTGTTTGAGTGGGGGTTGTGGGTGTCTGAGTGGATGTAGGTGTTTGAGTGGGGGTTGTGGGTGTCTGGGTGAGTGTGGGGAGGGGGTGTGGGTCTCTTTGTGGGTGTCTGAGTGGATATAGGTGTTTGAGTGGGGGTTGTGGGTGTCTGGGTGAGTGTGGGGGAGGGGGGTGTGGGTCTCTTTGTGGGTGTCTGAGTGGATGTAGGTATTTTAGTGGGGGTTGTGGGTGTCTGAGTGGATGTAGGTGTTTGAGTGAGGGTTGTGGGTGTCTGAGTGAGTGTAGGGAGGGGGGTGTGGGTCTCTTTGTGGGTGTCTGAGTGGATGTAGGTGTTTAAGTGGGGGTTGTGGGTGTGTCTGAGTGAGTGTGGGGAGGGGGTGTGGGTCTCTTTGTGGGTGTCTGAGTGGATGTAGGTGTTTGAGTGGGGTTTGTG
>JALPQI010021784.1:0-19015 GCA_025490895.1 Thaumatotibia leucotreta
AAGCTCAGTCGTTATTTTTAACGACTGCACTCTTTGGTGGTAAAAACTTGCTTCACAGGAATTATACAAATGTGTTGTTTCGGTTATATACACGACGTATTGTCACAAAAACCATGTTACATACGAAGCAACATTGGTCAAGCAATACGCACCTTTTTGTCAATGGGATAAAGGTCCTCAAACGGTACGAATAAGTTTTGCACACCTGAAAGAACCCTTTAACTGTGCCAAGTGCGTACGAACAATTACGAGTACTCGTGCTTTTGTTTGAAACAACCTGCAGTTGTACGTTCTTCAGTAAGATCTGATATGTTTGTTTTTTATGTTTGTGACACCGTAGGCACACTAAAAAGTTTATGTAGATATCACTTCTGGAAATTCCGTAAACAGTGACGATAAGTGGATGAATTTTTTCAGTGTTTTTCGCAATAATCAGTTAAAATATAAATATAAGTATGTAGTCTAATAAAATAAACGTCAGCAGTCGCTGATAAAAAGGAGTAATAAAAAGGAGTAACGTAGTATTTTTATCCGATTATTTATTTTCGAGTTCTTAAGTCAGTGTGCAGTATACAGAAAATTATAGAACAGGAAAGGAGGAAGTCGACTTTTATTTGCTGTTCATAAATATATTACGTAGATACAAAAATTACATAAGTATTTGACAAATTTTCTGGTCGCAAAGCAAAGAAATTATTGAGATTACCATAATAGACACAGACATAGAGAGAAAAGCTATTATATCCCTCATGTTTTCTCTTTTTGAACTGACTCTTAAGGCCGCAGTACACCTTGGCCCAATGCAGGCAAATCTAAGATACGCGAAATTGCTTTGCTCCTCTAGCGTTTAACGGCATCCCTTAGATTCGGCTAATGTGTAACGATCAACCTAACTACCAACAAGGTTACGGTTTGGCATTAAACCTGACATATCAACCTTTGTAACAGTTTTCCTAACATTTTTTACCATCCGTCAACAATGTGACAAAAGTGAAGCTTGCAAAAATTCAGCAATAATTTTCGTGTAAAATCAAATGAATAAATTAACTGTGTTTATAGGCAGAGGGTGCAAAAATAATAAATTGATGACATAACTTTGCTTGAAAAAAGATCTGGTAAGTTTTCAACAATGCGTATTTAAATTTATTGTCACCACCCCAACTCTTCCCGCGGGTGTCGTAAGAGCCGACTAAAGGATTGAAGTGTCACTGACCATTCTTTGACAGAAGATTGATGATGAACATTACTGCGATCACCAATCCGCAGTGTGAAGATTATGGGCATTTACCTCCTAATGCGTTTATACGCATATAGTTAATAGAATAGACCTATGTAAAGCAGTGGACTCAGGTAGGCTGATGATGTGAAGTTTTCTACGTTCGTTATAAATGTTATAATGTAAGCATGATCTTCTTATCGTACGAGTATCTCACCGTTTTCTTGCGCACGTGTATTATTTGTGGAGCATTCAACTGATTGGTTTAAGGTGCATTCAGACCAAACGAGCATTCGCTATTCTAACTCCCTACTCTACGAAATTCGATCGTTACACAAAACGTGATTCGTTGATTTCATAGAGTGAGGGATAGAAAAGCGAATGCTTGTTTGGTCTGAATGCACCTTAGAGTTTCTCAGAGCCTAGCCAGAGGCCTAACTGGATGTAGGTTCATATTGCTAAGGCCTGTCTCAAGCAATAGCAATATCTTTAAAAAAAAAATCTCATAATTCTAAATAATAAAGTCTGATTCAGAACAGCTTCTATGAATGATGATCACTACAACAGATACGGTAGGAAGAACTTGTGTCTCGGTAAAATAAATATACCTACTTTTTTATAAAACTGTAGTTTAAACTCGCTAAAAAGATCAAATAAAAAAAAATATTTAAAAAAAGATCACTTAAGTACAGATTTCTATGGCCATGGAGTATGGCCACCTAATAAAATTATACTATTTTGCAAAAAAGCTACCGACAGCCTTTTTGTAATTTCGTATTTTTGTAATCACAGAGGATAGACGCATTACTTATAGTTTTATTTTTTACTATTGATACTTATAAGGTAATAAGGCTTATAAGGTAAATATGTACCTATACATATTTATTACATTACTACATAAGGTCCTTGCGTGAGCTTTCTGTTGCCGAGAAGATAATATACCAAGAAATGCACACGGAATAAACAATGAGCTATCCTTTAATTTAAATAATTGTCTGGGAGATGAATTTAAATCTCGTAATTCTCGCTAATGCGCTTGCATGAGAGTGCTTTTAGGATTCCGTGTCTGATCTGATAACTCCTACCCATATTATTAATTTAAAAATAACTCTGTTCGTCTTTCTGTTCCGTACATGTTCACACCAAAATTATTAACAGAGGATTTTAATGATTTTTAGGGGTTATTTAACTCCCGGGAGGGGAGTCCGGATATTCTTTATTCCGGACAAAGACATAGCTCTCTTTGGTGGTATTATTTTGTGTCTTTTTACGCAGACGAAATCACGGGCAATACCTTGTTTTAAATATCATAAATTTACAGCATGGCTATTCTTTTTAAATTTAGAGCTAAAGAATAGAGCTGCTTATGAATTATGATATGATGTTGATGATATAAAATATGTCATGTAGTGACAGCGGTGTTTTAAATAAATAATACATCATGTTGTTCTTTTCAATGGTATCAATTAGGTTATGCAATCCCGGGATTCAAAAGTATACAATCCCGTGATTGCATACAAATGATTACCGGTATTGCATGCCCTCATAGATTTATACCCTCTAGATTCGTAGTAGGCGATCGTTCGCGAATAACTTCACTGTTGCCCACAGGCAACAGTCAGGCTTATGTCAAGTTAGTAACAGTTCGGCCAAAGTCAAGTAAGCAGCTCCGCCTAAATGACGAAATGCGCAGTAAAAAATGCGGTTCGAACTCCAAAACTACAAATAAAAGCTACGGTGTGACTTTTCACATGTAACTTTACCATTTTCGAAATCAAAATCATATAAATAATATGAAAATTTTGCTAAAATACGTTTCAGTATGAACGTTAGGATCAGAGTTGCCAGTTAATTCATATTTGAATTCCCACATTTTGTAGGGATTTCGGCATGTAGGTACAAGGTAGTAGGTTATATTAGGTATACTTTTACTTATTATTGCAGAGTAAGATGGTGAAGCGAGAAGGTGAGAATATCAAACTTTTCGAGTTTGAGTGATACTATTCCATTTTTCTACTTTATTTTTACCGTGACAGTTACTTGTTCATAATTAAGTAACTGTCACGGAAATTAACCATTTGACTAACTTAACAAAAAAATTGCAATCCACCCATGTGTTGTACAAAGGAATACGCCCGCTAAAACAACATATATTATTATAATAATTTTGTATAGGGCCAAAAGACCCATTTCGCCGTAAGTATCGGTAGCGTTAGGTTTTACTCGATACGTAAAGCAGGCCATCGTGCTTGCTCCAATCTCGCGATAGAATGCGATACGTATCGACTCAAACCTAACATATCTTTTACTTTCCAACTCATGGTACGGCTACAGTACGAGCACTACTATTTGGCGGCAGGTTAATGTCTATTAAAACGGCGTTATAACTACTGATACCGCCGTGTGGTGACGGCAGTAAGAATACATTTGTCACCACCCCAACTCCTCCTTCGGGTGTCGTAAGAGCGTTTATAGGCATAGTTAATTGGAGAGGCCTACGTCCAGCAGCGGACTATCATAGGCTGATGATGATGATGATGCTGATACCGGGAGGACCGTGCACGAGGTTCTACCACCTGCACAATCGTCAAGTACCTATTTAATTGCTTTCAAAATGTATATCTGTATCTCTCATAACTCATAAATGTCAACAGTAAATAGGTACCTTACATAGGACCATACAGTGCCTCAGATATTAATTATGATTATTATGAAAGAAATCTAGCTAAGAACAAAAAACCTTGAAATTAATAATTTCAAAAATATATGTTACATTGATTATTTGGCGGATTTTTTTCATTTTGTAGGCAACACTGAACTGTACGTCACAGTTATTAGCCGCGTCCCTGCTTAACAATTAGGTAGTGAAAGACAGACGATCTTTCGATGCTAATTTAAAACGCTAAGTGGAAAGGGGTTAGATATATATTGATAGTTCCATCGTTTCGGCTTTGGTTTGATTTTGTTTGTTTCCGCCTCATTTGTGATATCTTTCACGCAAAATACGTAGCAAAAGTATGGAGTGTTCGTCTCTAGTTGTTTACCTCAGTGCATGCCCTAGTATCAGTATTGTACTCGCGCGATCTAATTTGACAGCAAATATTCTACATAGTTGTTGTCATCATCGCCACGCGATAGTAACGTAGTAATTTTTCAGAGTGGCATTAAGCTCTTATTATCTTTAAGAGTTTTGAAGATAATTGTCTCAAGTTGTCAAGACTTGTGAGTTAGATATAGTTAGGTAATTTCAAGTAATCGGTCAACATATCCACTTCTTTGAATGCTGTTTGTTATGAAATCTTATAGTGATGAAATGTTGTAGTGACCTATCCCTATAGTTTTTAGGACAAAAATTACCATCACGTGACATTTTATTTATATTATTATATATTCTTGTGCAATTATTTTGAGCTTTAGAGTCACATTTCAGGTTGAACTTGACAAATCGACGCTTATCATGAACAACGCTGCATCTCAAGACACTAACTTGTCGTAATTTGAATTCTAACCATAAAGCACTAGAATTCCCATTGCAGCTACTATTTTGTATTACAGCGTTGTTCATAATAAGCAACAAAAATAAATAAGCGAAATAAATATGTACTGCTGTTGTCCTAAAGTGACATAAACTACCAAAGGCAAAGATCATAAAATTCTGCCAAATTAATTTTTGTTTTAACGAAGCCTGATTAGAATTTTTAATTGGAAATTTATATAAAAAGGTATAAGTACCAAATTAGCATTGCAAAACGAGTGGCACATACACGTACACTTTATCATGCTTAACTATTAAAATGGTATAATTTTAACAACCAAGAGAGAACCGTGAGACTTTCTGTCTTTTACTAATTATATTAATATCTTAAACGCCTTCCCTCTCGTATCAAAATGTGACATAAAAGCCAATATCTCTACTATTGAACAAAGAAAATACACCTTACCTGTCAACAAGACAGTTTAGCAGCGTACTTGATGACCAGCTTCCCTACCGCGAATGTAGAAATCGAAAATTTTGACGATTTGTCTCTCTCATTCTAATGACGCCTTCTTTGGAGTGACAGAAAAATCCTCGAAATTCACGAATTTCGATTTTCGCGGTAGTAAGCCAGTTTAGTGCCTGAGGCTGCCGTTGGAGGTATGACAACACACGGCCACTTTAGTGGTTCTTTGCGTTAAAAGGGTTAATAAAACAGGGACGGATTCAAAGTCGCCGCAAGATACTGTCAGGCGGTAGGGGTTGGAACAATGGGTGCAAAACTTTAACAAAACTTCTCAAGTGGACTTGATATAGCACATACATCCATAAAATATACATATCTACACATCTACACATTGTTAGTTGAAGATTCCGAGATAGGGAATAAAATTAGATAGGTATAGATTTTTCAATAATATTCGTATTTTTCTTGGCTAAAGTGTATGTCCCATGGGTGCGCCAAAGTATTTATAAAATTGCAACTTAGATTATTGGAACTTCGAAAATTTTTCTTATACAATTTAACTTCATAATGATCGGTATTTAGAATAATCTTTGTTCATAATCATCATCACATAGAATTATTTATGTTCATAATATTGTTTTTCATACATATTTTTGGTACTAACTTTTATGTTTATATAATTTTTCACTATACTTATTTTATGCTATATATTCTAATGTTATAGGTATTTATTTTTATCTGTACTGGTTTTATGTATGAATTATTTTTGTTTAATTAAATATAAATCGTACTATTACTGTAAACTAGCTACCTGCACAAATCAGGTTGTGGCAGAGTAGGTACTGTACTAAACGGGTTCCCTCTAAACTTTTTTTGCCCGAAACGTAACAGACTTGGTACAATCTATTTTGGCATCAACTTAATGAGACAGAAACATCACTTGGCTTAAATGACAATATTTCGAATATTATTTTGTCCGAAACTATCTTGGCATATCATTAATTACGCCGAGTGTTATAAGACAGAAATTAGATTTGCATTTTTTTTTTGGGCATGTAGCCACATGTTCGAAACTTGCCTTTTTCGTCAGGCAGAATTTGCTGTGAGGGTGAAAATTTCTGCAGTGAGCGAGCGAAGCGAGCGAACAAAACCTTCCGGGGCAGATCCGACTCGGATAGGTTAGGTTAGAAGACTAAGGCGGGAGCTTTGCTCCCGCCTTAGTCTTCGAGGTTATTTTTTTTAGCAACTTAGAAAGTACTCAGCTCAGTAACACAGTAAGTAACGTATAGAATATTACTACTACCTAGGTTGTAATTATTCCTTCTCTGTTATGCTAAAACAAACTATGCCGATACTTTTTGCACATCCAGATTATGCCTCATCATAAATAGGAGCATCGACATTATGCTCGAATAATATTCGAACAACTCGAAATCTGCCACAAAGAAATATGCTAAAGTTGAGTATGTCACAACAGTTTCTGCACAAAGCCCATTATGACTACATAGTTTATGTTATTCATAAAAGAATTATACCACAACAGAGTGAACCTAATGGGAAAATGTTTATAAATAAACAATTTATTTCAAATAACTTTATGAGTATAGATTAATCTACTTGACGACTTTAGGAGGATAAAATTTCGAAATAAAAAAAACGGTAATGAATTTCGAAAAAAAAGTATGAGAAAAAATTTTCGGAGTAATGATGATTATGAGTAAAAAACGGTATTAGTAAAAATATTCGAAGAAAAAATTGTATAAGTGCCGATATGGACCCATGTCCCATATGTCAACTTTAAAGTTTTGTTGATCACCACATGACTCATGTGGTAACCCTACTGTGATCAAGTTTAGCCTCGTTGAATTAGCGCCTGATTAGAGTGCGTACCTACTTAATTAGGTTGTAAATTCCATCTAAAAGCTCTAATCTAAAATAATAATTATCATGGACCAATAAATAAATAAAAAAAAAAAATTATAGTTTAAATTTTTCAGTCTCAATTTAAATAAGACAACGATACCTACGTAGTCTCTTCACTTAGTAAGTTAACCCTGAATCTACCGAGCGAAAAAAAATCGTCAGAAAAAAAAGAAGAATGGTCACTCACCGCGACTACGCAAAGTGTCACAAAACGAAGCATGGTCGATGCACTAGCCGCACTCGAGTCACGGAAAGGATTGAGGATCCACCTGTGCGCATCTCGTATATACTGGGCGCAGCATCCGATGACGTCAGCGCGGTACGCGGCGCGGCCGCTTGGAAATAAACGCGCGGTTTTTTAGACGCGGCGTTTGAATCCACCGTTAAAATACGAGAAAAATGTACAGTAACCCGCGAACTTCGAAATGTCGAGGATTTTTCTCTGTTACTCTAATTTTAGCCTTAATTGGTGTGACAGACACAAATACTCGAAATTTAGTAAGTTCGCGGCCAGTTAAGGAATAGAAAACTTTAAATTAGCTCATTCCAATCTGTTACAGGCTGTCATAGTTAGAAAATGAAGTATTAGGCGCTTGGCTTTACTGCTAAAGTGACGAAACATTTACAGTTTAGGGATAACAAACTATGGCACATGCAGGTTCTAATCCGTTAAGGTGCATTTACACCAAACGAGCATTCGCTCATTCAATCCCCCACTCGATGAATGCTTGTTTGGTCTAAATGAACCTTTAGATGTTGCAACTAGAGGAAAAGGCCAAGAAAATAAACATAGTTATTATCGCAATCATTCGGCGCACATCGTTTCGCCATTATTCGCATATTCACTGTGCATCCATTAAATATGTTGCTTGGAGCGGTCAGAGTGCTCACAAATATCTGACCAGGCTTCTACTATCATGGTCATGGCGTTAAATTAAATAGATGCTCAGTTATTTTTTGGTTAGAACGAAGAAATTAACAAAGTAAAAAAACAGTCTATTTTGAATTGTAATATATTTTAAAATTATTCCGCTTTCAAAATAGGTACCTATTAATCATTTTCATAGTCCTTCTTTTATATTATCAAGACCAAGTTCCTTTATGTAGGTATATGTATAATGTTGCAGCTATTATTAGGTTTGAATCATGCTCCTAATTTTGTAAACAGTATTTGCGTGTTAATAATACGATTTATTAATTACAATGACATGCGTTAACGTTTCAATAAGTGTTTTTTATAAAAGTGCCTTCGCTGTTTATATCTGTGCGTCTCAAACCAGTTCTGCGCATCTTTACTCTTGACCTTACTTCGTCATACATTGACAATCGTTCTAAAGGCTCTTGTTGTATTATTTATCTAAACCGGCAATGGATGTCAGAATTTTGTTTTGCTACAGTTTTGCTGAAACATATTTCACGTGCATATATTTTTCGGGCTTTCCTATATTAGTATGGCGTAAACCAAATAAAAAGACAAATCTATGCATGTCTATTATATTTTGTACACAAATAATATTTTTTTGGTTACCTATAAGATTTATCACCATCACCACTTAATGTTCCTGTTTGTACGAATAGCTGATTATTTTTTGTCTATGATTCTTCAGCTTATTTTTACATCCTATACAAAATGAATGTATAAATTAATTTTAATATATACGCAGTAAGTTTTAAATCGTCGCTTTACAGCCAAAACTCACTAAGTAGGTATCTATACCTAACAAATACCTACCTACTTGGAATAAAATTCATCTTAGTTCTTATTCAATACTGACGTACGACGTAGGGCATTCAATCCCGGGATTTATTTGGATTAGACATTATTAAATCCCGTAATTGCATGCATTTGCAAGCCCTTATATAAGGTTGCTAGGAGTAGTGACAGTTAACTGACAACTAAACTGTACTATAAATACAGTTTAGTTGTCAGCTGATAAACTAATTCTAGAATGTCAGCCAAATGAAACTTTACGTAACGCTGTGACCATATATAACATATCTACGTCTAACGCCAGCTCAAAAATGCCCCCAAAAACAGATGTTCAATTGTGCCAAGATGGGCAGGACATAGCGCTTTTCTTAACACCGAGCATATTTCTGCGCGGATAACATCTTTGACAAAATATTTATAGAATAGAGCCAAACAAAACTTTGATGGACCAATCACAACTATTTATTGATGGCGATTTAAGTTTTTATAGATTGACATTGAAATTCATTGCCGTGACGCATTGAAGAGGACCCCCTCTTGACACAGGACACTTTGTAAACTAAACTTCAGGACCGTTTTTGAAAGGCCATTTAGTATGGCATGCGGCTTCCATGTTTTATTTGTTCGTAGATGTAGCGGGTACCTAGTATATTTACCTGAATAAATTAAACTTTGCGTATCATTAGTCAACTTAATTAGTAATAGCTCACTTAGGTCCGGATCCAATTAAAACTTTTTCAAGATCTCCCGTAATAGGTCCTATATTTTCCTTAAAGTGCAAATGACCTGACAATTAGCTGATTCTCGTTATCCATGTGCTGCATCATTTTATTAAATTTTTACAACATTTCTGCATATTTATGAAATAAACGACATTATTCTTGTCCAGCTATTTTAACGAGACAATGTTTAACCGATTAAAATTTAATTTTAGGCTTCCTAATTTAGACTTCCCGGTATTTTAAAAAGAATGTGACAATGATTGCCATAAAAAAACGATACGTTATTCGATAAAAGTCTGACGAGTACGGTATAGTCTACGAACAAATAAAACATGGAAGTCGCATGCCATGCTAAACTGCCTTTAAAAAACGGTCCTGAATTCTAGTTGAAGTGTCGCCCTGAAGAGGGTGATGCATCACGGTAATGAATTTCAATATCAACCGATAAAAACTTAAGCCGCCATTTAAAAATAGTTGTCATTGGTCCATCAAAGTTTTAATTTGCTATATTCTATAAACATTATGTCAAAATGTTGCGCCGAAATATGCGCGGTGTTAAGAAAAGCGCTACCTATGTCCTGTCCATCTTCGCACAATTAAACAATTGGTTTTGGGGGTATTTTTGAGCTGGCGTTAAACGTCCATGTTATATATTATATGGTCGCAGGGTATAGTACAGTCGCCATCAGTTATATCGGAGCAGCCACGGTGCTCAAAAATATCTGGGCATGTATTCTAATACCATGACGCCCATGACAATAGAGGCAAGCTTAGATATTTTGTGATCATCCTGACACTTCAAAGAGGGATTTTGGTAAGGTCAATGCGGGTAAGACCATCTATCAGGAAAGTCCGTCTACCAACTGATTTCCACCCCTAACTCAACAATATAGACGCATAGACGGACTTTCCTTACAAATAAAATATACGCACACTGACCTTACATTTTCCGCCACTATGGCGCGGTGAGATGGCAGCACTGTGGCGTAAGCTCTAACGAATTGTCAAAATAAACACGCGATATTAATTTTCTACATACTTCTTGGTTTATTTCTTCTTAAAACCATTTAGGTCCTTTAGGAATGTTGTTTTCAAAAATAAGTCAGAGAATTAGTTTCAATTAAATTTCCATGAAATGAACAAAATTCTAGTATTTTTTTTTAGTACCAGTGACTTTGCGCCCCTGTTTTAAAGCTCAATCTTTAAATCGGCGACCGTTTTCAAGTCGTGATCCATTACAAAATCTTTAAATGAAGGGTCCACGGAAAGAACATATCTAGTTAATTCAAATTACTGAAGGAAAAACCACCTTACTTTTAACAGAATAAGGAATAATAATAACTGTTAACGGAATAATTTGTCCTGATTTTTTTAAGCACTGGACATGTTTTTTCCGTGGACCCTTAAAATTTCCAAATATAATAGAATTTCGACATTTTATGCTCAGTACCTATGAATCTGACAGCTGTTTGGACATCACGCCTACTTAGCGTCACGTAGTGGCAGAAAAAATATCGAAAACCCTCATTTATACCATCACTGTATTTTTTTTTTTTTTTTTTTTTATACCACGTCGGTGGCAAACAAGCATACGGCCCGCCTGATGGAAAGCAGTCACAGTAGCCTATGGGCGCTTGCAACCCCAGGGGTGTCACATGCGCGTTGCCGACCCAATAAGAACTTGTACACTCCTCTTTTGAAGAACCCCATACTGTAGTCCAACGGGAAAACCTCGGCAGGGAGCTCATTCCACAGACGGACCGCCCGCGGGAGGAAGTTCCTCTGAAACCGCACGGTGCGCGACCATTTAGGTTACAAGGTGTGAGGATGAGCGCCCAGTCGGTGGCGAGCGGTGCGATGATGAAAAGTGGACGTTGGCATCATGTCGAACAGTTCTTCAGAGCACAACCCCATTGTACAGACGATAGAACACACATAAGGAGGTGAAGTCTCTCCTTAGACTTAAGGGTTCAATACCGCCTGTGAGTCTGGGATCGTCGACTCTTCGGACAGCTCGTCTCTGAACCGAGTCAAAGGGTGCAAGCTGGTATACAGGTGCTCCTGCCCAGAGGTGACAGCAATACTCCATATGGGGTCTGACTTGCGACTTATATAACAGAAGTCTTTGCCCCGGAGTAAAGTATCCCCTCGCTTTATTGAGCACCCCGAGCTTTTTGGATGCCAGCGTAGCTTTTCCCTCTAGGTGACATCGGAATTGGACGTCGTTGGAAATGTCGACTCCGAGGATCCCAATACTCCCTGACATGGTAAGAGCTGTGTCTTGGAACTTTGGAGCCACAGTAAATGGGGTTTTTTTAGCGGTAAACGCGCAAACTTGTGTCTTTGTGGGGTTGAACCTGACTAGGTTATCCCGACCCCATAACGAGACTCTAGATAAAGTGTTCTCGATGTCAGACACAAGTTTTCCGCGACTTTCCAGTACCACAGAGCGAGGGATATTAGCACGGCCTGTGTAAAAAGTATCCCCAGTAAGGACCGTATCGAATTATAAGTAGACAAGATAAAAGTGACACAACTTTAATATTAAGTCATATTTTGAAATAAAACAAAAAATAAATTAAAATATAACACTTTTTCTAGAACTATGTTCTAAAGAGACTGCCATAGGACCCCTATTTAGCCGTCAATCTTACTTTCTTCTGGATGTCCTTCATTCGATTTTGGACGACAACATTTGCTATATTTCGTAAACCCTGTTCCACTTTTTTTTTAAGTCGTCGGCTGATGTTGCAGCTCTGGCATTTTTTGAAGCTGCCGCTTCATAAGAGTTAAGTACCTTTCGATTGGGGGTACTTCAGGGCACTTGGAGGGATTCATGTCTTTTTCGACTATATCAACCTTGTTTGTTTTATGCCATTCAAGGGTGGCTTTCGAGTAATAGCATGACGCCAAATCAAGCCAAAACAAAGTAGGCATCCTATGCTTTTTAATGAGAGGCAGCAGTCTTATTTTTTAAATACTCTTCTTGGTATACTTCAGCGTTTAAACTACCTGTGTTGAAAAAAAATTTAAACGCATGCTACGTTGACAAATTGCTTGCCATACGAGTATTATTTACCAATTTGTTCAATACTGATGGCTGTATCTTGTTTAGATAGAATTTTTCCAGCGGGCATGGTACAATACTAAGGTCCAGGGGTCGTTTATAAATCTAGTTTGCAGTACATTTCGTCGTCCATGATAATACATTGCTTTTTCTTAGTCAGCACATGATCATACAGTTTACTTGTCCGTTTACTAACTGATACGACTTTTTTTCATCACTTTTAGGTTGTTTCTGTTTTTTATACGTCTTTAGATTACGTCTCTTTTTAATTTTTTGTATCATAAAAGACGGAGTTTTCGCTTTTTTGGTAGCATTGGACAGAAAGAGTTGGATTTTGTAAAAATATTCGTACTACTTTCTTATGCAACGCTGGGTCCCATGGTCCCTGTTTTCTTCCACTCTTGGGCAGATATTCTAAAGTTAAAGTGTTGGCGAACTTATTTATCGGTTTGTATATGCCTGCAGAAGTGAACTTATACTTTTTAACGAGCTTTCTTATTGTTATGCCCTTAATTTTACACCAGTCGTCCAAAATTATTTTCCGTGTTTCTAAGTTAATCAGATCCATTTCATTGATTTTAACAGAATGATATATTGTTTCTGACCTTAAATCATACCCATTAATATGATTCA
Organism: Thaumatotibia leucotreta; assembly: GCA_025490895.1. Classification (NCBI taxonomy): domain Eukaryota; kingdom Metazoa; phylum Arthropoda; class Insecta; order Lepidoptera; family Tortricidae; genus Thaumatotibia; species Thaumatotibia leucotreta. The sequence goes on from JALPQI010021784.1 coordinate 13,214, forward strand.
TAATATACTGAACAGTTTTTGTTATATAAAGTTGAGTATTCGTATTTATAGGGCCCTAAAGTTGTCTACTTACATTTAGATACGGTCCTTACTGTCATCCGCATAGCAATGGAGGTCGCCGATAGACAACATGTCATTGATATGCAGAAGGAACAGCGTTGGGGATAGCACAGAGCCTTGCGGGACGCCAGCGTTTATGTCCATGCTATCAGAGCAGCTACCGTCTACTACGGCACGAATGCGTCTGCCGGACAAAAAGCTAGCAATCCATCTGCAAAAGGCCCCTATGCCAGACCCGATCGAACGCCTTCGCTATATCTAGGCTGACTGCCAAAGCCTCGCCTTGACTCTCAATGGCTGATGCCCAGCGGTGAGTGAGGTACACTAGAAGATCACCGGTAGAGCGACCGTGGCGAAAGCCATACTGGCGGTCGCTTATAAGATCGTGTTCTTCTAGGTAACCAAGGAGCTTAGCGTTAACTATACGCTCCATGACCTTAGAGAGAAGGGAGGTGATAGCGATAGGCCTATAATTCGATGGATCCGATCTGTCACCCTTTTTTGGAACAAGGTGCACAAGGGCCGTCTTCCACGAAGATGGAACTTCCCGTTTGATACTGGAAAGAGCGAAGAGACGCGTTAACACAGGACACAACTCAGGAGCACAACGTTTAAGCACCACTGCAGGTATGCCGTCTGGCCCGTTCGACTTGTGAACGTTTAACGACAGCAACTCCCGCCGAACATCTTTCTGGGAGATGCGAATTTCTGGCATGGAGTGTGCGCACCGCGGGATGGTAGGCGGTATAATGCTGCCGTCATCGCTCACAGTCGAGTTCGAGGCAAAAAGAGCACCTAGAAGATCGGCTTTCTCTTTTGCACTATGGACCAGATTACCGTCAGCATTTCGCAGTGGTGGCAGGGACGACCGACAAAAGTTTCCCTCGGCAGCTTTGGCAAGTGACCAGAAGGCCCTACTCCCGGAAGGGTGGCCTGCAAGCTTCTCGCCAAATCTGCCGACAAAATCAAATTTTGCTCTGGCAACAGCTCTTTTGTAGGACCTCGAGGCAGCATTCAGTCTGCGTTTCGCATCAGAGACGTTCGGATCCTTATCAGTTACGGCCTTGGTCCAAGCCCTGTAAGCAGCCTGCTTTTGAACCGCAGCTTCTTTACAGGGCCGGTTAAACCAAGGTCGCTTCTTTGCTCCTGTAGCGATTAGTGAGTTGGGAATGAAACAGTCCATTCCCAGCTGTATCGTCTCGGCGACATTAGTCGCACAGGAGTCAGGATCATCCGATGCGAAACAGAGCTGCCTCCAAGGGTACGAAGCGTAGAATTCACGCAATCCGTCCCAATCTGCTGACCCGTACTGCCAAACGCGACGAGTAGTAGTAGGTCGCGGTGGTTCTCGCTGCGCGCAAGGCGAATTTGTCCGGATAAGGCAGTGATCGGACGAACCGAGAGGTGCATTTACTGCGATGGTGTATCCGTCCGGATGCGTGGTCAACAGAAGGTCAAGCAAGGAGCTCGTATGGTCCTCGATATCTGGTATTCTCGTGGGAGAACGTACCAGTTGTGAGAGCCCATAGGCCAGAGAAAATTCGTGAGCAGACCTTCCCGCAAAGTCGGTGGACCGGGAGCCCAGCCACTCAACGTGGTGGGCATTAAAGTCCCCCAAAATCACCAGCTCCGCGGATGGGTACTGCTCAAGCACTCTGTCGGATGTCGACTGTATGTGCTCGAAGAGTCGGGTTGTCTCTGTGTTGCCACTGTGAGACCTGTAAAGGCACGCGTAGACTCTGGTGTGGCCGCCGTAGTCCACACGCACCCACAAAACTGACAGGTCCCTGTCTTCAAAGGCAAGAAGACGACGACAGCATACATCCTGCCGGGCGTACATACATACACCGGCGGGTACAATAGGTACGATATATCCGCCGGGCAGGATATTTGCGTCTCCGTGAGGAAAAGTATGGTCGGCTGCGCAGTTTCCAGGTGGCAGTGGACTGCGTTTAGGTTAGAGTGGATACCCCTGATGTTGCAGTAGTCCACTTGTGTGGATGGAGATGCCGCTGATAGTCCAAACTTTTTCTGTTTTCGCGCCATTATAGTGGGTGTACTTAATCCTAAGAAGGGTTCGGAGTGCCGACGACTCAAGGGACAAACAAACGGAACAAATCTGGCAGGGGACAGCGCAGGTAGTGCGGTCTGCAGGCACGGCGTACGGAAGGGCCCCCGGTCCCCCCCTGTGGCAGCGGCCGGGTCCACTCCGGTCTCCTCCTCCGGCACGGCCACTACTCCAGGGATTTTGCGCAGGTTGGCGGTTCAGCCTCCCAGGGCGGAGATTACGTGGTTCCTGGGTTCGGGAACCCTACTGACCTACGGGCGGCCAGCGGTCAGCCGTTTCACCGGGTCTCCCTGATAGCCGCACCTGCATGCCGCGCCAACACAGGCCGAAGCCAGTATTGTCAGTTCCGTAGGTCCCCCCGTCGGCCGCACTCCGCACCCTCGTTGAGCCTGGCTACCTTACTCACCAGCAGGAACACAACACTATGTGTAGGGGATAGTGTTATTTGGCTGCGGTTTTCTGTAAGGCGGAGGTACTTCCCCAGTTGGGCTCTGCTCTAGATAAGAGCGAGATGGCATCCGCTGTGCTGTGCCCTACCACACAAAGCGGGATGTCATTCGCTATGCCCTACCTCATTTTTTAAGTAGTATGCATCAGTGTGGCAGATCCTTGTAAGTCGACACGTACTCGTAAAATCGATTTTGAAAGTGTAACGTCACGTCACATACCTAGCGATTGCATAATATGCAACCGCTGATATTATTACAATTATCATAAATATGTTAAAGTAAAAACCCATATTAGATAACATCGCGTTTTACCTAGTTTAAACTAGTTTTTCAAAACTATTCGACTTCTTCTCTGAAGTGAAGCTGTAGAAAAAGAAAATTATACAAGAATATGAATTACAGTAAAACCTCGATAGCACGGAACTTAAGGAAAGCTCTTACAATTTCGTGTTTACGAGTTTTTGTACTAGGTATGCATTTGTCAGCCTCAGTAGCCTAATCGGTCGTGATCATTCCTACGAAGCAGGAGTTGCTCGGGGTTCGCATCCGGGCGAAGGCATTGATCGTGTATTTATAATCACAAATATTTCTTCCTCGGTCGTGGTTGTCTATGTTTTAAATATTTATAGTTATGCATATGTCTAATTATAGGTATATGTACAGGTTGCTCGCGAACATTGCGAGATATTGCAATGGTGTATTCCTGACCATATTTACGGTTATTAATGTAACATAAAAATTGCCTGGATTCTGCTTGGTTTTACAGCTAATCAAACTTTTTTAGAAACAAGTTTTTCGCGGTAGCTCGTTATAATTTCATAAAACTTCTATTCGATTAGAATAGCATTGTAATAGAAAAGCTCGCGAGCACCCAGTCTTCCATCGCTTGGTCACCACATCGCAAGCTTTAAATGAGCGTACCATGGGACAGCGTCGATTTAAACCAAAATCATTTTCTATCTCGCCATGCTCATGGCAAATTTTCCTTCAACAGCTTCTCAACACCGTCCCAAAATGACGGTGCAACGACCGTCCCACCTTCGTGGGATGCGACACGGCCACACATACTCCAGGAGGAGTACCTATCGTTTGTATATTCAGTTCAGTCGTCGATTTGTGTTAAATTAAAACATTACCCATAATACCTTTTTTTATTGTGGGTCGACTTAGATTTTCTAATGATTCCTACAATCTGATTTAAAACGTCACTTTGACATAGTTCTTAAATAGCCTGGGGCTCCCATACCTCTGGAACTGAAAGGTCGAGGCTGAAAAAATAATGTACCTTACAACAGTTACTATAAAGTTCTCTCGTCAGATAAATATCCTATCATAGACTATAAAAGTATAAAGGTATAATAATGTATTTTATTACGGCTATGTATAAAACATAAGCTACCGCTTATTAGTCACGGTTGTACTATTAGATATTACAACATGTTTATTTTAGCGTTGCGATATTTGGCCTTTAACTAAATCGGAAAAGCATTGTGATTCGCGGAACTCATGCTAATAGATACGTTAAAGAAATATTACGAATGAATACACAAGAATTTTATTTTAGGCACGCAATTATCAAGTACTAGGCGCCTATTTTTGGCACGTCTCGTCGACGCCGCATGGTTAAGGCTGTAAGAATATGTTTGTCACCACCCCAACTCTTCCCGTGGGTAGTCAACTAAGGGATTGCAATCGTTGACACAAGATTGATGACGGCCAGCAGCGTCATCATAGTGGACATACTACACTGCGATCACCAATCCGCTTACCTAGAATTCGCTTACCTAATAAATACGTTAAGGCGCAAATGCTCGACACAGTTCGAATAATCGACATTTTTAATCATAATGTCATAGCGATGAAGTTGACACTTTGACAGCAGGGTGTCGAAAAAATAGAGACCTTTAATGAAAACAAAATTTACCGTCATAATTTTTGTGTTATGAAGTAAAATTTAGTGTTTTTTTCTTTTGGTGTGTCTCTTTTTTTTATACGGGAGTGCGTATCTTTTGTTCGTGTTTATAGCCCAAAGTTCATAGCTTAGTAGCTCGCGGTGAGACCAGTCTCTTAACTATGTATAATTGTATTACAATCGACCCATGATTGTGAAAAACAGAACTTATTGTTTTTGCATTTTAATTAGCCGGCTAACATTATTTTATCATGATAAATGGAGAAACAATTAATGATAAATAAAAATAATAATTTATCATCAATAGAACCGATTATATTTATTATGCTCGTAGCAGATTTAATCAAGAGTCGTAAAAAATGTCGTCAAATTTAATGTCTCTACCCGAAAATTGCGTCTGCTAGTTAGTATAAAGGTTATACCTACATAAAATATCCCAAAAGCATTGTAACGTTAATATAATTATCGTTGATATAACTTTTGTATGGGAGTGAATCCACTTTTTTTCTGTTTGTTATTGGCTTTATTGCCATTGTGACCGTTTACCAGAGTTACGCTGGTTTAATGCAAATTTATGTTACTTTAACTATGCAAACATGCATTTTTCTGATGGGCTGATTGGTTTAATGGGCCACCTACAAATATGGACCGCATAGTTTAAGTAGCATAATTTTGCATAAAACCAGCATGACCATAACCATGGCAATAACAGACAGAAAAAGTTGATTCACCCGTATTACATCGTCAGCCTAAAATAAACAAACTTATTCAGTTTTTTTAAATGATGAAGCTTAAATTCAAATTATTTTAATTTGCTCTTAATACATTAAATGCATGCAAATACAATTTAAACAAAAAACGATATTATTTACAAAATGTATACTTGTAAAAAATGAAAACAATAATTATTAAATGTCATAAAATAAAAATAAATTAATTGAGTGCATCAGCAAAATATTCTTCAATACAATAATAGAGGGTCTTTTAATAAAATAATCTTTTAATTTCCGCTCAAATTTCTTCATGTCATCAAAATCTTTTAAATCTTTGGTTAACTTATTATAAACTCTAATTGCTATATTACCTAAACTGTTATTATAATGTACAAAATTAAAGGCTGGCAGTATTAATTTGTCGTTATTCCTTAAATTGTAGGTTTGACTTTGTCCGACTGTGCTATATACATTTTTATTACGATGGACATACAGGCAAACACGATATAAATACAATGATATTATAACAGTCAATATTTTGTTACTGTTGAACATAATTATGTCGATGTGTTACAGGTACTCTAGTACAGCCTTCTATAA
>JALPQI010021785.1:0-18510 GCA_025490895.1 Thaumatotibia leucotreta
ATGAATGCCTGTATACAGAGTTATGATAGATTTTTTACTGTGAATCAACTTTTTTTGTCTGTTTTTGCCATGGTTACGGTCACCTGAGTCACACTGGTTTTATGCAAAATTATGCTACATGTAGTCTGTGTTCGTAGGTGGCCCATGGAAAGGGCTTAACCCTTCGTCTGTGTTTGATAAGGATCCGTACAATAGATATTGAACTCAAATCAATCCATAATTTGAATAAAAAATCCATTGTACTGATCCTTAGCAACCACAGACGAAGGGTTACCACCAGAAAAAAACATGTTCGCATAGTCAGCATAGTAGTAGCATCACTAATATTATTATGCATAAAAGCAGTGTGACTCAGGTGACCGTCACTATGGTAATAAACAGACAGAAAAAAGTTTATTCACCAACCTACTTAACTGTTATGAAGGAAGTCAAGTAGTTCTAAGAAATCGAATAAAAATTAATGCGATATGCTTTCTCTTCCGGTGGAAAATAACAAATAAACTTTCTTTATTGTTAAACTTAATTAATTGCTACCATGAATCGAAAAGAAATTCACGGCGAGATGCCTCATGATCAGCTAGGTCAAGTGTCAAGGTGCATTCCTACAAGTAATGTCACCAGTGACATGCCATTAAGACACGCAGTAGACCTCAGCACGCATACAATATAAAGTAGCCATGCAACGATTTTCTTCCATTTTCAACTCAGCTGTCTAGCCAACTTGAATGTCTTTGAACATATTTTTTAACAAAACAGTGTTTGCGGCAATGTCGCTTTTATCCATCATAGTGTTCCTGATAATTTTACTCGTTACTACCGTCAAAACTGATGCGCAAACTCAACAAAATAAACAAGATTCCAACGTGCAAAACTTCAAAGAATTTGTGACGAACGCGATAAAAGAGCAAAGTTCGAAGATCCAGACACTTTTCAACAAAATACAAACAAACGCGCAAAGAATGTTGCAAACTATACAAAGTATTAAACAACATTCTAAAACGGTTGATTTAAAAAATATCGCGAGGAAAACCAACCAAGTGGAGTCGACTATTGAGAAGTCTCTGCCGTTGAAAAGTTTGAAAAGGGGCGCTACAGACACGGTTGGAAGGAGCTTTAATACTCATTACACAACGACGGGTTATGGACACACAGGGACCGGTGGAGGTCATGGTCAGAGCGGAAATGCGAATTATGGACCACCGACATATCATCATCACTCGATTGGATTCGATCCTATCAACATCGTGGTATCGATGTCCCTGCTATCATTTCTTCTTCAAGCTTTACAAGGGTTGCTATCCAGAACTCGGACCCCCACGCCGGTGGTAGAAGCCAGGAGTTTGGATTTGGTGCAGGAGTGGCTGACGGCTTATCGCGAGAAAAACTTGAATTCAGATGTGAAATATGCAAAATATCCTAAAAAGAAATATCCAAAGAAATATGCTCATTAATTTCTTGCGATCCGTCCTGCTATCGTAGATACTCGTATAAGATTAGGTATTTATTTATTTATCTTAAATTATTGATTGCTTAGATATTAAGTCCATAATGCATATATATTTTTACACTCGTGTGATCATGTGGAGACATACTTACTAAAGTTACGTAAGTCGTATTATACATTTTTGAGATTGTTTTATTTTTCACTATTGACTGTAGAAAAATCTATGTACATTTAAATACTTACGAGTGAATTATGTACGTAGGTACGTTAAGCTAATACCGATTTAAAATCATGTAGCTTGTGGAGATTCATTTCAAGTACTTAAGTATTTGAAAACAAGTTCTATCAATTTGGTTATCTAGTGTAAACGATTTCAGATATTGGAAGTATTATTCATTTAAGTTAAATGTAAAAGTATTTGTATTTACTTATACCGGGTGTTTCCTGTAACAGAAGCAATCTAAACGCACGGAAGTGCGCAAGCCAAGTCCCAGCAACAGGCTGCGCGCATGCTCTGCACTGCACTATTTACCTACAGTCATGTGCAAAAATATGTACCTATAGAAATAATCCTCTTGCAAATATGTTACGACGTTCTTTCTTATAACCTACACTAGAATTAAAGTGCACTGGGACATATTTTTAAGCATTTTCAAATACACAGTATTTTGCCTTTGACTGTACACGAACCGTTTCGACCCACTTTTGAGTCTCTTGTAGCTCATTTTAATTGGTAGTAGTACGTATATCCTGATATACCTGAAATATAGAACGTACTATCAGAAATTAATATTTGTTTTAATTATACCTACATAATTTAGACACCAGTCAATTTGTCGATAACAACGGTAAACAATGAGGTGTTAATTGTGAAATTTCAAATGTGGTGCTAATAGCAAATGAGATTAGTTGTACCTACCACCGTAAAATCAGAAAATTATAGGTCTCTCACGCTACTAATTGGTGCTGGTGATTTTGTAAGTACCTGTTAATGTAGCCAATTATACACCGTAGTTTAGATAGTAGTGAGATTGAGGTAATATATGTGGGTACCTATATAATATAATTTGTGGTGATATAATAATATAACAGTTCAATTGTTCTGACTTAGCATTCTGTAAAGCTTTTGTTTATAAATTAAGCGTAGCTAAATGACCTAGTTTTATTATTTAATTGATATTGATACAGCAATAAACTTAAACTATAAAACCTGCTAATATAGTACATTACGACACAAGTGCGAAAAACATGAAATTCGAAACTAGTGGCGATGTTTCAAAACACGACGGACAGGGAGTGTTTTAAATCGACACGAGTTACGAATTTCGTTTTTGCACGTGTCTCGTACGACGTTTTTTAGTAGGTACAGATGGTCCTCCGAAGTTTGAAACCTGACGTAAAATGACACACTTCTCGCACTAGAGCCTAAAAAATACACCATCTGTACTAAAAATGCTATTTAAGGCTCTTTTCTTTTAAGAAGTAGGTATAAATATGTAGGGTATACAAAGACGTCCCCAAATTGTGGTATCTAGTTTAAAAATGTAAATTCAGCTAATAGGAAAATTCAGCAGACTCGTTACGAACCATCCACTTTGGTATGCGGGGCTTTGCAGAACAAGACTGTATTTAATTTTTGCCTCTTAATCCTAAGCCTCTGAAGCGTCGTAGAATGTCTCTTTATATCTAAAGCGACTCAATCGGCACAATTAAGCGTTCCCCAGGGATCAATGCTCGAGAAAATTAAACAAAGATACCACTATATCCAGTTGTATCGGTGATGCGGTTAATTAAAGCAAATCGGGTTGAATTCCCGACCTGATAGAGGCTGATCGCATGTGGGCAGAAGTTGATCGCCCTTTATAGGAAACAATACACGGGGTCTGTACACGTAAATAGTTCCATTTGAGGACAATAACACGTGCCGATACATTGATGGCATTATCATCATATCAGCTGAAAGACGTCAACTGCCGACCACGAAGTGACTCAGTGACCGGTCCTGCGCCAACCGCGTCCAGAGGACTCCTGCGACCTTCATCAAGCCATCAGTTTACCTTGTAAGGGTACATGGTACACCTTCCGGTACGCGGTCACCACTCGAGAACCTTCCGCCCAACGGCCATCAATTCAATGGCACTGGGTTAGTTGAAATCAAAATTCAGATGCTATTTAGATGCCTAAATGGCCGATGTGCCGAGGCCATAGGTTATATGTGAGTGAGTTTAGTAAAACGTCCCACTTTGTCGTTTCTCATAAAGCCGCTTTATTCTGTTTATTCATATGAAGATACAAGGAAATCTCATCTTTATGGTAAGCGACAAAGTGGGACGTTTTACTAAAAACCACATAATATTTGATTTTAACGACAAAGGGGTTGTAATCGCGTAAACTTAGATACGTTTAGTATTATCCTGGCCTTTCGGGCATGACGTTAAGACCCGTTTGACATTTAAATATGTGTAGTAAGTGTAATTACCGCTCAAATGGCCCCTGAGTTTTGATTTTAAGTAACGGGTCGATTGGAACAAAATGCTTCAATAAACAGGATCGTTTCTATTGTGTTACGAAAGTTAGGTAGTCATATAAACTATACTTATAGATATTGTTGTTGTTGTTGTTGTATTCTGGCCATTTTTCCGCAACTCGACATGAAACATGCCTATTTTGCGTGGTCCCAACGCTGGCCTAGTACCTACTTGTTGGGGACTTCACATACAGATACACCCTTGAATTTCAGCGCAGGTGCATGCAGGTTTCCTCACGATGTTTTCCTTCACCGCAAAGCACTTGTGAATATCAAATGATATTTCGTACATAAGTTTTTGAAAAACTCATTGGTACGAGCCGGTTACTCATATGTAACATCGTAACACAAAAATGTTACGTTAAGTATTGATTTCATTAAAGTACTTAACTATGTACAATGTTTTCCAGTTTACTAACCCAATGCCGTTGAATATGACAGAATTTTAGGAAGATACATAAAGTAGAGATACAGATAAACACAACAGAATCCGCTTGATGTGTATAAAGTTACGCTCTCATTAGTAATTCCATCAAGTTTTACAACAAAGAACGCTCATAACATGAATCCCGGTTGAAAGCTATGCTTAAAATAGTTCACCATACATTCTAATCCCATCTCTTTTGTGAATTTAATTTGAATTTTGAGCATTTTAGTGTTGGCTTAGAGAGGTTTTAGTAAAAATCCCCGTATTATCCTCCGTCGGATCGTGGAGAAGCGCCAGTTGAGATGTATTGTGGCCAAAAATCTTGAGTTTTAAGGATAAGCTTTTAAAATGAGTTTTCATCTAAGTTATATTAAAAGATAAAAGTTTTAAATACTTTAGGTAATTTAGCTTTTTCTTTGATTCTTGATCAATGTTAACGTCAATTTTGGTCGGTCAGATGCATTACATTTTTTCGGGTTGTGCTTAAATTATCAGTTTATCACGAAGAATATTTAAATTTTCAAATACCTAGGTACATATAAGAAATGTAAATACTAAATACGAGAAGATTTTGAGAAATTTCGTAAATAATACGAGAAACGTCATCTGCACGAAAATCGTCGTACGAGACACGTGCAAAAAAGAAATTCGTAGCGCGTGTCGATTTAAAACATTCCCTATCGGTCGTGTTTTAAAACATCGCCACTCGTTTCGATTTTCATGTCTTTCGCACTTGTGTCGTAATGTAGGTACTATATTAGTGCTTGTACCTTATTACGAACGCATAGTATACCTCTATTAGGTAGGTATACGCACAAGGGTTACCAATAACAAACAAGTGACACCATTTTAGAGTATAATTTCATGTATTTTACAAATTCCTGTAGCACCGTAAACATGGTAGCACGCGTCGCCCTAAGCCCCGTGACGCAGGTTAATGCTGCTCCCGCGCGGATTTCACAACCGGCATTAACTATTCACGGCCGTATGGCGTGCGAATATTGCGTCCTATGAATAACGTAGGTAAGCAATCTATGACGTGTGTTTTCCTTGTATCGGTTTTGGGCTTCGAAACTGGACTGACAGTTCAAAGGATTGAGTGTCAGATTAACTCAGAAATCTCAGAATATTAAAATTCATGTTTGATAAGACAATGGACCTGATCTCTGCTGAAGTTAGCAAGGATTTACGAGTTTGTTTGTTACATTAACATCTGTCTTTTACGAATAACATCAACTTCGTTGGTAAATACTCAACCATACGGATGACTACAGGGTGTAAGTCTAATGCGGGCGAAGTCTTAATGGCTGTTAGTTTAGGACATAATAAGTACCTACATTTATATAACTTTTACTTAAAATGAAAGCAACAAAATTATACATACAAAATAATTGTTACGCTCGTTGATAGTTGATAGCTAATTTCAAAAGCAGCATGCTTAGCACATGATTGGTATGTCAGTATGTCGGCGCGAGATAGATTTTCCATCTTTTACTAATTATATGAATAAAAGAGGGATGGATAGTCTATCTCGCGGCGACATACTGTCGAACTAATCCTGTGCCTTATCCATATCAACAAATGTTTTGTACATACATTGCTGCTCCGAAAATAATAAAAAGAAATCTGTGGGGCCATAATTAAGTTTAAAAAATTAATTAACTTTAAAAAACCTCGTAATACATGATTACAGAGATGAATTCCATGCCTGGTTTAATTTATCGCCCTTATTAGATTTACTCGCGGTATCAGAACAAAGCAACGGCTTCTAATTTGCGCGATAGTTCACACGCGCCTACAATTTATTTCATAGCAACACTCCTCATCGAACATGATGAGTAAAATTTTTTCAAGGCGAGTTTATAAATGTTTTTAAAACTAAGCATGATTCATATTTTTCAGGGCTTATGTAAATATTACTGCTTATATCAACTCATTTCAAAGAGTCTCCTTTCCATATTTTGAACTGAATATATATAATAGTTTAGCTGAATTTGTTTACGTCACTTTGATTAATATTATTACATAGTTACCTAAATGCATACCTACTATTGATTTTGAATGAATAGTAGGTGCCTAATTAGTCCCTCAACTGTAATATAGGTATTTAATAAGTACCTACAAATTAAGCTTTTTTTTATATTTATTTGTAAGTAGTTATCTTTTTAATCCTTATTAATTTAACAGGTTTCTTTCTAACATAGTTAACTTAACACTAAAACTATGTTCGCAATTTATTATGTGGCTTATAGAAATATGTTAATGTATTTTTGTACTGTTAACTTCCATTAGCATGTTTTCTGCATAATGATGCCACACAAACGTACAATACAAAAAACTTTTGTCAACCCTTCCGTTTCAAATTTAGAATGTTACAATAACTGACAGCTCCTCTTTGTATTTCTGACTTAACTGTTCCGCACAAATCTGATTGCTTTATTTCGAATTCGGTTCAAGTTATGATAACAATAGCATAGTCAAAAAAAACATGCCGTCACAAAATGAAACCCTTTATCGCAATGTATTTCTTCATGTGTCATCTTAATTTAATAATTCAGCTGCTATACGTTCAGACAAATCGGTTTTGTTAAATGTGACAGTTAGTTGACAGATGCAAAAAATGTTTTAGACGGCATTGTTGGTACATTGTTAAAGTAATCTTGTCTCAATCCGTGCCAGGATTGGATTAAAGGATTGCGGGCAGGTAGAGACTACCTACAACGTTCTCAGGAATTATGACACTACGGGTGACTACGGCTTGTTTGTTTGATCTTTTTAATTCGCACGTTGATTTCGTATTTCAACAGTAAGCCGACAAATATGGTAGTAAGGATTCGACAACGTCTAAAACACTAACTGTTAACTGTTTCATCCATTAGATAAAATCATCATATTTTAATCAAGGCTTATAGGATAAAAGGACAGCTAACATTTATCTGACAGATAATTATATTATAATTGGGGATGATAAAACTGACCGGGCGGAACAAAAACAGGGCTTAAAGATCATGCTTACGATCTTTAAGCCCTGTTTTTCGAACCAGACTGTAACAGGTACACGTACTCGTTACATAGAACAAACTCATTTGTAATTTATAATATTACAAAACATATATTTTTTACATATTATTGAGACTTAGCAGACAGTAGTTTTTGTTGCATGTGTTTTTCTTAATATTTTAAATATATGAAATAACATCTTCAATAAGAACGTGCAAGTGGACACACACATACATTTTTTAACTCACTTTGAACTTTATTTTAAAAGTGTGTGTGTTGGTGTTCGTAGAATGAAAATCCGCATACCTAAAATTGGGCAAATAACATACATTTATTGACTGGTAAAGGAATTTCATGCATCAATTTTAGTTAATAGAAAAAAAACTGCAAATATGAATCGATTAAAACATTTGTGGCTCAATAAACACGAAAAATATTATCGTTTTATAAATACTTCTACCCCTGTCATACCACAGTCAATATCATTATTTGGACACATGCCAGTTGGTATAGCTTCAAAGAGCTATTGTACCCTTTCCAATTTAAATTCAAATATATACGAAATTCATTCAAACTAAACATTCATTAGGTAATTTAAAAATTCTATTCAGATAGCAGGTCCCCTCTTTAAACCGCTTAAGCTAATTATATAAAACATTGCCGTAGGGCACAAGAGCTTGCATTCTGCCTTTACCTTGTTGACAGTATATCGACTTTTGGCAGTACGTCATTGCTTACAGGTATACTGTAGTTTTCGGAAAATACTATATCGACAGTTTGAGATAATCAAAACATATTCAATGCTGTTCATTGCAGGTTTAATCAAAGACTAAAAGAAAACAAATAAAACTACTCTACATACCTTTAGGTACATTTGCCCCACAGACCAACCATTTGCCCACATTAAGACATCATAAATCACATAATATTTCATGCATTTTGAAAAATGTATAATGAAAATTATGCATACCTACAATACCAACTATATAAATGGGTGAATCAACTTTTTATTCTGTTATTACCATGGTTACGGTCGCCTGAGTCACGCTGGTTTTTTGCATAATTATGACACTTAAACTATGCAAATATGCATTTTTCTGGTGTTAATAAACCCGTTCCTTAACGGGCCATTTATTTACAAACATGGACTAAATGCATGTTTGCATAAATGGCGACCGTAACCATGGCAATAACAAACAGAAAAAAGTTGATTCACCCAAATACCTACCGTGCGCACGCAATAACATGACTTTCGCTGTTTCGCTATAATTACTATGCATATCTTTTAATGCGCATAAAAGTATAAGTATCTACTGCTGTGTTCTGAACTGCAGTACTCTTACTGGCAAATTACCTACCGTAAAATCTGTCCCGGTGATATAGGTATTATTTAAAAAAAATTCTCTTCATTAAAAAATAGTTGTATGAATATTTGTATTTTACTAAGAGTTACAAATCACTAGACTGATGTAAAAACCGACCTCAACTTAACGACGGCCCCTACGTAAGTTGTCGTAACTTGAAATTTGGGATTTTGTTTTTATTTCATAAAACATCATATCTTTTAGCAATGTTTCCGTTCCACAAAGAAAAAATTAAAAAAAACCTATTACAAATAGGTTTTTGACACCCGAAAACTATCATATCTTAAAAAAGCACCGTCGTATACTGTAGTAAGTGTACTTACGACAGTTAATACGGGGCGGCCACCCGCGCTCGCGCAGCGTAAGTGCCAGTTACGATCTTATACGCGGTGGAGTAGAGGTTTTTCGTGAGTGATCATTTTTTCCCAAAAACTAACAACTAGATGAGACAAAAATGGATAAACGATACATTTTATTCGATAAAAGTAAGACACTGCATCGGGAACAAACTCAAATTACCTGCAAGACCAAAATTTATTTTTGAAACGGCCGTTGGAGTTAAAAGAAAAAGTGGTCCGAGTTAAAATAAAAGACGATTCAGAAATAAAAATGATTTAAAACCACTAAGCAAAGTTGGCAATCTGTTGGATTTCACTCAGAGATCAGGTGCAAATTAATCAGTATGGATTTTGAATTTTTTAAATAATACCGATGAATACTGTAGTATGTTATCACTTACCACAACTTACTTCGGAGTTTAAGATCGGTGTTTTGTCTTAAGTTTAACATACTACTATTTACGTTGGATTTTATTTAATTTTTTGTGTTGTATGTGTACTTAAGACATTTTTCGTCGGAAATTGTTTTTAAATTTCTATTGTAAGTGATATTTAAGACAGTATGCGCCGGATCAAATACAGAGTTACTACACTTTACAGTTATAATGTTGGCGTATTTCAATAATTTCTGCTCATTTCAGGTTCGCCGCTTCCTTTTGAACCCAACGATAAAGAAATGCAGAATTCACTGTTTTAAAACGGCATTTTTTGTGATAATGTCGAAGACAAAACAATCATATCACTTCAATCATGAAAGCCTGATATGACTGTTCTTTATGATTATAATTACGCTGAAAAACACTTAATATTGATCTCATATTTATGATGTAGTTGAACATGAAGGCATTTTTGTTAACTGATATTTTTTTGTCTTTGCACTGTGAGAGAAGTGTTTAATCTGCCATGTCTATGATTATAATTTCAAAATTACGTTTCTAATGCTGAATGACAGACTGTTTTTATGTACTAAGTGTACAAAATTATAATTAAATGGTTAAACTCGGTAAATGATGGTCTTGCGCCGGCACTGATGTCATGTCCGACTGCAGGTTTGTGTCACCAAACACTACGTAACCAATCACTATTAGCTCGGAGATTACCGGCTTCCATGTCGTTGGCTCTGTTCAGCCCCCATCCCGATTGAAATTAATCTTAATCGCTATATATATCTTCCGTGGCAGGTAGCATCTTTACCGTACCAGCATCCTCGCTTTATCAAAGCGTTTAAGAAATATAACGCCTGTATCGTATGCGTCCGCCACAGCCGAGTTGTCTATCTCCCTGTCCTTGATACTCCATATTTACTCCGAGTCTAGACTCATTATGTCGTTCCTTATCGAAGTCATACGGTATCTCATAAACACCCGAGCTGCCAGTTTGGAGAGCATAAGAAATACTCATATTGGTATGAGGACGCAAAATGGTCTTAATGCTAAACCTCAGGCGTAATAGGCGTCCAATTTCGTTTGTCACTCCTTTAATATGAGGCAAGAATACTGGTGCCCTCTCTACTGTGTGGTGGAAACGTCCCTGAGCTCCTTGTACGCCGACTTTGTCACCAACCATTTCTATTATCTATTACTCTCCAAGCTCTCCAACGTCTCGTCTCATCTGACATGTTGCAACATTTGTAAATAATTTAGATAACAGGAGGTAATAGGAGATACCTAAGCAGTGTCCAGCAGTGAACTGAAATAGGCGAATGATGTGATGTGAATAAACGATATAAACTCATTTCGCATGTATTGTGAATCAAATGACCGCGAGAAAAGGTTAGGTTTTCTATAGACTTTTTGTGACATACGATCATTCTGACCTAGCATTACTAACCCATCAAGAAAACGAAATGTGCCATCCACCTCTCTCTTAAATGTGGAAATTATTCTAGGATGCATCTCATTAAGATCAATAAGTAACACATCAACAACTCTATCAGGAATTATAGCAAAAACGTCATCCACATTTCGTAACCAGCATCTCGGTCTATTCGGACAACTCTCGAATGCCCTCTGCTCAAATTCATCCATGAAAATGTTGACCAGTAGGTACCAGAACTACAACATTATAAGAGAACTCTTTGCTTCAATCTACGAATAATACTCCCCTCGCCAATCGAAATAGCAACTATTCAGGAAATGTTCGATGAATTTCATGTACACAGTAGGTAAGTCGTTACGAGCTACAATATTTTTAGTTAGTTTCACGGGTGAATCAACTTTTTCTGTCTGTTATTGCCATGGTTACGGCCGCCTGAGTTACGCTGGTTTTATGCAAAATTATGACACTTAAATTATGCAAACATGCATGTAGTACATGTTTGTAGGTGGCCCATTAAGGAACGGACTTACCAACACCAGAAATCAGGAATTACAGCAAAACGTCATCCACATTTCGTAACCAGCGTCTCGGCCTATTCGGACAACTCTTGAATTGCCCTCTGCTCAAATTTTTCCATGAGAATGTTGACCAGTACCAGGACTATAACATTATAAGAGAACTCTTTGCTTCAATCTGCGAATAAAACGAACCCCTCGCCAAACGAAATAACAACTATTCAAATTCAAATTCAAATCCAAAAATATTTTATTTCGACATTTTCGACCAACAATGATCATATATTAAAGAAATGTTCGATCAATTTCATGTACACAGTAGGTAGGTCGTTACAAGCTACACCATCTTTAGTTAGTTTTATGGGTGTTCACTTTTTTTCTTTCTGTTATTGCCATGGTTACGGTTGCCTGAATCACGCATAAAACCAGCGTGACTTCAGGCGACCGTAACCGTGGCAATAACATACAGAAAAAGATTGACACACCCTTATAGTACTTGCAAACAGTGAAGCGACATCAAACTCAACCATATAATCTCGTCTTCATTCAACACGACATTTCCCAGAAAATGTACACTAAAATACTGTACCTGATCAATTTTTCAAAATAAAACACACAAAAAACTATTCACCTGCTTAAATTTCTCAAAATATTCCATCAGGGTTCCATAAAATTTCTATTAAATTGTTTGTTTAATGGCATAATATAGTAACTAACAAAAAGTTTTATAACGTTTCCGCAAAATAATGTAGTAAATAACAGATACTACAAAACTTACACGCATAATTCCGACGTATCTCGTAGTATGTATAACTTACGATAAAAGACCATTTATGATCACCAGCGTAAAGTGAAGTTAGTAATACATACCACAATTTTTAGATTCTTTTCTCCGACATATACTGTGGTAAGTGCAATTCCGGCAAAAATATGAAATATATCAAAAAAGTAAATTTATCATTATGAAGACAGTATCTTTATTAATGTTTATGCCAATTTTCAAAGCAATCCGTTGAACTATGTGACCACCATACACATTTAAAACTTTAAAGTGCTCTCCTGTAAACTTGCCATTTTCGACTTACGACAACTTACGTAGGGGCCGTCGTTATCTCTGTAACACGCTGAGCACTGGTCTCTACGACACAGGCTTGCCTAGTGCGGGGTCCACCGATTTCCGAATTTGTATTTTACGTTAAGATAAGAAACTTGCAAGGAACATATTACGCTAGCATTTAAGTGTGTATTTATGCAACTTATCTTAAATAAATATTTGTCATTTTCATTTTCAGTTACTTACTGTTTTCAATAGCTTTACTGTTTCTTCCCCTTATTATATGCATATAGTGAGACCTCGTTTCGTGAGGCTGTCCCCTTTGCATAGAATATTTGTTTGATCTTCAGCCATGCGCCATCAGAGGTACAGGCGGGTATTTATTGATGTTGGTATAATATGGTTTATATGAGAGTATTCGTTGTCATAAATATGTCATTAAATTTCAAAATCGCTTCTATTAGTTATATGTGGATATTGATGAAGGGTCTTCCCAAATCTATCGACGCAGAATCGGCTTAAGCCGGTTGAAAAAAGATATAGGTATGCCGACAGTATAGAAGCGAAAACTTCTATGCCACGTCGGCTGAGCCGATACGTGTCGATCCGTGCTGATCGACGTCTTTTACACTCTTATGCCATTGATTGATTTGGGGAGACCCTTAGCCTCCTAATATTGCATAAAATGTTTGGGTAATGTAACTATTTACATTTTGATTTTAAATTTCTGTGCTATTTATTGCAAGCAGAAGTGTAAGGAGAATAATTTGG
Organism: Thaumatotibia leucotreta; assembly: GCA_025490895.1. Lineage (NCBI taxonomy): Eukaryota > Metazoa > Arthropoda > Insecta > Lepidoptera > Tortricidae > Thaumatotibia > Thaumatotibia leucotreta. Next base: position 13,259 of record JALPQI010021785.1, read on the forward strand.
TGGATTTATGTGTACCTAAACTGCTTTTGCACCATTGGCATCAGAATGTCGGAAGGATTCTAACGTACCTTAGAATTAGGTTCTCATTTTAAGATGCTTTACTTGATTGTTTTTTGCAATATAACATTAAAAACACCATAATAATTATAATGCGTATTATACAACCGTTTCTTCAAACAATCAATTTAAATTTTCTATTACATAAATACCGACATAGGTAGGTATGTAAACAAACTTAATTCGTAACTTAAATACCTATTTCTGTTACAGTTTTGCTTTCAGTTACATTCGTATCAAAGAGAGAGAATTCAAAGAAACTAATAAATACATCAAAATAAAAGGCCATTTAATCCAATTTTCGAAAAAGCGTCGCTAATCGAAATCAAACGAAAGGCTAATTGCGACTCTTGGTGGAATCTCTTATATCTTCACTTATCCCGCACAGATCTGTTCACAGCAATGTAGGCTTTAATATCACACATAAAAGTGTTATCTTCCTATCCACAATAGATTGTATTACGAGGTTGCTAGAATAAGCAGGCGATATTGCACCTCGCTGGCCCCAGCCCTCGAGCAGAGGGGCCTAATATTCCCTTAAACCGTAAAGACGTCAAAGGCGATACTCGAGACGTACTTGTCTATTTGTAATTGAATATGAAAATCTTTCGTGCTATGCGAGGGCTGCAAATCCCCCGGGCGAGAGTTATGTGAGCTGGAAGAGGTACCTATATAAATTTCATGCATTTTTACCGGGCCTGTTCACACTAGTGATTCACTTGGGCGATTTGAAAGCGTTTTCTATACAAAAATTGCACCGAACACAAAATGCGCTCGCAAACCGCAAGTATGCACAGAGCCTTAGTCATCGTAATTTTAATTTTTTATTAGGTATCTATTCTAGAGTTTGTCTAAGCCACTATGATTTGTTACACGCCATAGTTCTCACCCTTAGGTGCATAGAGTATCAAAAACGATACTACCGGAATGAACCATGTCGAAATAAGTAATCAATTGAGAATCAAACTGAGGAGCAGTCCTAATTGACATCGATACACCGTGAAATTTTAGTGGTTGTTTTCCAATGGTTGGTCCATACTAATGGTCGACTTATCATTCCCAGAAATGTATGGAACAGCTGATTTTTTTTTCGATTTCCGACGGTTGGCCCCATAGTAAAAGTTGTTCATTATGAGCAACAAAATCGCCCTGCCGCGGGAAAACAACCACTAAAATTTCACGGTGTATTAAGTCATTTTAGGAATAAAATGTTTGATACCATGTACATGTAAGAGATAAACTGAGGTAGGTAATAATTTTATTTCATTAGTAACTATCTGATGACCTGGTGAAGGTCACAGGTGCCGGCTGGGTGCGGGTGGCGCAGCACCGCTCATTGTGGCAATCTTTGGGAGAGGCGTATGTCTATGTCTAGTCAGTGGACGTCTGTCGGCTGGATATGTTGATGAGTATCTATCGCTCGGAACTTGCCTAAATATGTATGTAGGTAAGGTGTATTTTATGATGTATTTTGGTACGGTTTGTATGTTCAAAGTACTACTACACAGGTAACTGTTAATAATTTTACGATCGCTAGCTCAATTCTAAATACTCTTTTGTCAATATTGGACTCGCACATTCCTATGCAATATTAACTATTATGCATACATAAATGCCTGTAGGTATTCCGCTCGCCTATTTACTGTCTAAATATAATTAACACTTTCTATACACATACCTAGTTGGGTACATGCAACTGTGCAGGCAAGGTAAAAAAAAATGGCATAAAGTGCAAGAAATATAGACGACGATAAGTATACACGACTTTATACCTAGTACCAGTATAGCAGTATAGCTAGTAGTAGTTTGTGTATACTATAAGCTCTGAAATGGAATTCGAGATCAAAAATGTAAACAATCTATGACAATGACATGACATTAAAAAGTCAAAGTTAAAGTGACATTCCAGGGGTATAAAACGTTTTATATCGAATGTAGTTTTTAACACCTTCGTAAATTAACGTCACATTTTGAGATTGGTTTTTTATTTTATTTTATTTAACACTTCACTTACAACTATCCTTACAGGTACTAAACCTAAGACAACGTTTTATGTGTAGATGAAGATACGCGAAAGTCAAAGTATGTTCGATACACAAAGTATCACAATCGTTTACATATTTTTGGATATGACGATAAAAAACATACATCTGAGTGTCGACGGTTCCTGATCACAAAAATAAAACCTAGTAAATTTGATAGATTGATGTAAATAATCATCATAATCAATGTTTGAAAACGAATGTCGTGTTACTTTAATCTTTAGGATAGTCGGGGAACGAATTCCAGTCTTCATCTTAGTTACGATCGAATCCATTTCGATTAAAATATGAAAATGATTGATTTGTAAGTAAAAATACTAAAATCTGTATTAATGTACTTTGTAATGCTAAATTTTAGGAGTTTTTATGAATTCATAAAACAGTCATTTGGTGCACCCTCTTGTTTTGATTTTTGAAGTACATGTTATAAATGCGAACCCTCTTAAATGGTTCTTAGTGTAGTTACCGTATTAAATTACGAATAAACTAGTTGTTGTTATAACTGCGAACCAAATGTTTAAGATTTCTTATCATTGCCAGTAGTATAAATTAAACACCTTACATTTTATTAAAAGTAGCGAAATATATCATTAAAAAAATATTTATTTCGCTTAATGCTTTGTATTAAAAATTGTAAAATATTTAAAAATTCTACGTACCGTCAGTGACGGTAAATACGCATTTTTTATAAGTACTTGAATGATTTTAGATTACCCCCCTCTCGTGATTATTTTTTTGTGGTGGTATCCCATTTGTTTACATTTTTGATCTCCAATTCGATTTCACACTTTACAGTCATATTATATTTGACACTTTGGTTCATCCATATCACCTACTCATTTTTTTCACTATTAATGAAACAACGGTAGTCCACGTTTATTAAGTGGTGTTTTTTTAATTATTTTATTTTTAAATCTATTTTTAATGTCATCTATAAAATGAAAAGCACCTCAAAAAACAAAATTGTTTATTTTGTAACATTACCTACTGTTACAAATACACAACGGTTACAATGTCACAACGGTTAGGACCTTCCAATACATATTTAATACTTGCAATAGAAGCCTCTATAGAAAATATGATTTTAAAAAGCCATTTCTAGGAATTTAGAAAATTTAAATCCTCAGCCACTTACGTTAGGGAAAAACTTGCAGTGAGCATCGGCTCTTCGTCATGCCTGGAGTGTCCGTGAAAAGCGAATAAAACCCTCCTTTTCAAGATATATTTTTATTATATTTTATACTTAGTGTAGGGCTAGGATTCCTTTTGGGGGAGCAAAGACGAGCCATTTCGTACATTTTACTACCGGCTCGGTTTTTATTTAGCGTAAAATGTAAGGTTAATAAGCATTACACGTCTGAAAGTACTTATTTATATTCAAGGAAGCGCCCTATAGAGCGTATTTCTGTTGACCTGGTTTTCTAAAAATATACTAATCTGGGTGTTTTCCTTATTATTTTAGATTTTAAGGCATTTCTGTGACTAAAAATAGTAAACATCTAATTAAAGCGTAGAGCTTAAGAAAATCAATACAAATAAAAATACATACATATATCAGTAATTTGGTACATGAGTAAAGTTCTAGTAATTTTGTTTGACAAATCATGGCTTCAGCTCATTGAAAACATGTGAAGGGTCCACGGAAATAACATGTCTAGGCAATTCAAATTACAGAAGGAAAAAATACCTTACTTTTAACAGAATAAGGTGTGAATTTGCCCTGATTTTTTAAGACCCTTCATGTATAGGTAATATTGCGTAATCTCTACAATTTGACGAGAGAAATAATCAGTTTAATATTTAAATAATATGACTCTTACCTTACTCCGTTTTTAATTGCCAAGATGCGTTTAAACCAAAAGAGCTTCGCTGTTCTAGCGCCCGTTCTAAGAAATCAACCAATCACGTTTTGTGTTCCGATCGAATTTCGTAGAGTGGGAGGTTATAACAGCGAATGCTCTTTTAGTTTAACCGCACCTTTAATTAGCATCTTTGATATTAAATATGGACGTCATGTTCTCGAGACCACTTAAGTATTTGAAACGTCCGTGTTTCCATTAGACGCGGAAAAAGGACAGTTTAAAGACGGATTTAGACCAAACGAGCATTCGCTACTTTCCATCCCTCACTCTACAAAATTAACGAATGTTGACGAATCACGTTTTGTGTAACGAACGAATTTCGTAGAGTGGGGGATAGAATGAGCGAATACTTGTTTGGTTTAAATGCACTTTAATAAAATTTTTTGGACAGTAATCATTGTAATTGTTCGTATTTGGTATTTGTATTTGGTTAAAACCTAAATCTAATAAAAATACGTAACACTAATCTTAAAATAAATTATTAATAAATACCCCCGATCGCCAATCCGCTTGCCCAGCGTGGCGATTATGGGTATTTACCTCCTAATGCGTCTATAAGCATAGTTAATAGGAGAGGCCTACGTCCAGCAGTGGACTATCATAGGCTGATGATGTTGTTGATGTTGAAACACCCCCTGCTTACCTTTAGTGCTCAGTTTTTAAGTAGATAGATAGATGTCGAGTGCTGGATGGAGACGATACTTCGAGCACCAAGTCTTAATGTTTATTTTCTATCAGAGACGTTGTTGAACCAGAAAGCGATCTTTCCAACTTTCAGACCAACGTGGACACAGACTCCCGGTTAAATTCTTTCGGCTGCATTTTACCTTTACTAGCCCGCTCTATTTTATTGGGCGATTGGCAAGCGTACTGTAAAATCCCAATAATTGTTATCTCAACAATCCACCCGCCTACAGAGGCTTTAGGTATGTCCCAGTCAGTGACTTTATTTACTCTAAACCGATTCCCAGGTTTATCTCTTTCGGTTGAGCTCCGTATAAAATGCGGTACAATAACAATAAAGTAGGATTTTGCCACAGATTGCTGACATTTCCGCGAGACGAAGGAACGATATAAAACGAGCCCAAACTCTTATTAAAAAAGCTTTGCATATACCCAACAGGGCAAACAGTTTTGGGATTTTCCTTGTTTTACTTTGAAGGAGAAAAATGGAATGGGGATGTAGCTTGTAACTTTAGAGAGTAATAAAGTAAGTTTCATATTTAAGATTGTCATTATGTATCCACTGTAATTTAGAGATTTGGAAAAAAGTATATGAAATGAGCAATTA
>JALPQI010021786.1:0-19245 GCA_025490895.1 Thaumatotibia leucotreta
TTGGGGACTTGTCTAAGCACCCAGGTACGCTCGTCGACTGATTCTCGACCTCTTGGAATTCGAGAAAAGATTCCAGATAATTATTTCAATTACCAGATACGATTTGAATTACTTGCGTCTGCGCATGAACAATGAAAAATAATTGTTACTCGAGAACTAAATCAAGTTAATTACACGTTGACTTTGATTGTGAATCCGAGAAACGGTGTCAATACCATTCTAATCTTTTCATCTTGAGTAGCTGAGAATTAGGTATGTACAATCAAAGACAAAATAAGGTTTACACAAAAATGTTCAAAAATATGTCCCAGTGCACTCTAATTCTGTGTAATAAGAACATCGTAACTTAATTATTCATGAACGGATCCTTTCGATACTTATTTTTGTACTTGACTGTACAGTGAACCAATTCGAACCCTAGGCAACTCTACAACTATGTCAAAGTGACGTTATAAATCAAACTGTAGGAAATCTCTCACTATTTGTTATTTTGACATGGTTCTAGAGTCGCCTACGGTTCCAATTGGGCGAGTGTGAAACTGATGAATAGTCACGGGCATAAATATGTATACACTGTTATATCTTATGCCGTAAAAATAAGGTGCCAAAGGGTATACATATTTTTTGCCCTTGACTGAACAAGAGATAGTAAATACAGCAACTACAGGTTTGTTTTTTTGATACGTGTGCCAGTTGATTGCAAAAAAAAATAGGAGATGGAACTAAAATAAAATTTTACGTCATATTTTATGCCACGAAGTTGTCCATTATAATTATACCTACCTTTCGTAACATAATGGAAACGATTGTGATTTTGGTTTTCGTTAAGCTCTTACATACTTAAGAGCTTAACGAAAAACTTAAATTATTTTAACTGAAGTTACGACGTTAGTAAAAAAAAATTAAAACCGGCCAAGAGCATGTCGGGCCATGCTCAGTGTAGGGTTTCGTAGTTATTCAAAAACAGCTGGGCCGATTATGTTCAAAATAGTTTTATTTTAGAGTACTCTAAGTACTATTAAAGCATTCATGATTTTTTTCTTATTTTTTGAACCTACGGATCAAAAGTTAGAGGGGGGACACAATTTTTTTTCTTCTGGAGCGATTATCTCCGAAAATATTGACTTTAGAAAAAAACTTTCTTTTGAGACCCTTATTCTTTTTCTATTCAATGATACCCCACGCTATAATATTACATCAAATAAAAAATGGGATGGGTATCTGTGATGTCTTTGGCTCACTAAGGGAAAGGCAAACTACAATAATTAGTCAAAAAATACTTCTCTGTGAGTGCCTAACCGATTTTATACCAATACACAGAGTTGCATGACATTATTCCAAGGTTACCGTTCTTAAATAACAAAACCTCTAATGTATTATGTCAGCAGGTCCGATGACGCTGTGTATGCCACGTGCAAACAATGTGTCATCCAATGCCCAATACCATGCCCTCTTACTTAGTAATGCACCGAAGAGAAATTTCCAAAACTGAGACTGTTTTCATGGGAGTTATTGTATTGTTCTTCGGCGTTACACGAGCCACTTAAAACCTTGAACGGGGTAATTTAGTAGGCGATACCGAACAACTTTTACGGTGGGGCCAATCATGTAATGTAAAAAAAAGTTGGCTTTTTCATACAATTTGACCGATCGATCACATTTTGTATAAAAGAGCCAACATTTTTTTTTGATATTTCTGGGTTGGCTCCATAGTAAAAGTTGTTCAGTATAACCTACCAAATCACCCATTTCGAGGTTTTTAGTGGCGCATGTAACACGTTGTATATTGCCAAGTCTTAGGGTCAATTTCTATGGCACTTGATGAGTTGATACCTATACTTGAAGTGTCCACGGAAAGAACATATCTAGTCAATTCAAATTACAGAAGGAAAAACCACCTTACTTTTAGCACAATAAAGTGTGAATTTGCCATGATTTTTTTAAGCACTGGACATGTTTTTTCCGTGGACCCTTCACTTTATTTAAAAAAATACTGGCTGTTCATTATTGGAATTAATTAGCTAAATTTGCATGCTCGATGATGATGATGAGTGATGGGCCTCTCTTAATCACAAGGAAAACTACTTATTATAATAAGTTGTTTTCCTTGTCTGTAGTTGAAGAGAATCTATCGCCAGATTCCTTCGAGTAACAAATCAAATCGTGATCTACTCCTTATCGACGACGTTTTATTTATATTTCGGAACTATTTTCCTTCTAGACTTTAGACGCTATGACTAACATACACAAATAGAATAATAGGATGACGTAAGCTTAAGCAAAGGTTTTCAGGGTGCTTAGCCAAGTTGCCAATCGCCGCTTGCTAGCGCATCGTAGTTTTCCCTCTTTGTCGCACTATTATGAAGGAGTGACAGAGAGGGAAAACTACGATGCGCTAGCGATTGGCAATTTGGCTAATCATCCTGATAATTTTTATTAGCGACCGTAAATTATAAAGATTTCTTATGTCTGTAAATGGTATATGCAGACCAAAAGGGCATTCGCTGTTCTATCCCCCACTCTACGAAATCAACGAACCACGTTTCGTGTAACGATCGAATTTCGTAGAGTAGGGGGATAGAACAGCGAATGCTCTTTTGGTCTGCATGCACCTTTAAACTCACGTGTATTTATTCAGTCACTACGCTCGAAATGTTTCAGAGACCCTAGGTCTCCTTTATTAAGCATTGAGCCCGTGTACACGCCTCGTGACTCGCGAGTGCGGCGCGTACAATATACTGTGTGTTACCATGACCCCGGCTTTTACGAAAATGGGTAATATAATATATACGCATTACTAGCAATCGTTTTCAAGTATTAACATTTGACAAATAATAAAATTGACCGTACAATTAATTTTCCATCACACTTGCTTTCTAAGCGCGCCATTGCTCGTATGCGTAGCGGGAGTAATAGAAAAGTGAAATTCCCTAGGGAGTTATAGGAATGTCAGTACGTCATAGAGTAATATTTTGTTTTAAAACTTATTTTTTTGTCCGCAAGTGTGATGAAAAACATTGTAAATGCATCATGGTCGGTAAGCGGAATTCTAACTCGAGTCATTAAAAGCCCTCCGCCTACGGCGTCGGGCTTCTAATATTCTCGTTAGTAGTTCCGTACTTACCTCCCTTGATGCACAATGTACTATTATTTCCTCCGAACAATCAATATAACGCGTGTACTGCTTAGTTGTCAAACGTTGTGAGTGGCTGTGATCTGTCATTGTCAAGTTCAAGTTAACGATTCATTTTGAAGTATTTTGCTTCAGAATCAACTTTTCTTAGAATATTAATTACTTTTAAAATTAGAATTTTGGATCGAATAATGTTTTACGGTTTGGCTAATAAAAATCGGCATCCTCGGTTTCAATAAAAGCCAGTATCGTGTTAACACATTGTATGTCTAAATAGATCATCGACATAGCTACGTACGTAACCGACAAGAGAACATTGAATCGATGGGTATAACCAGTCCTAGGGTTTCTTGCAATGACCCCACGTGTAAGGTTATTCGCAGTACGCAGATTGGTTCATATTTTCTTTGTTTGACGGTTGCTTTAATGTTGAAAAGTAAAAAATACAGCTAAAGTCGTCCCTTCGAAGGGCCATATATATATGTACCTATACTGAAAAACGTCGTACGATACACGAGCGAAATGGAAATTCGTAATTCGTGTCGATTTTATTGCTTAACTACAATTACAAGGTGTTCATTGATACCAATGTTTAGGTGTTAGACTGTTGGTATTAACATTTCCAATACCTTAAGGTGGATTTACACCAAACGAGCGAATGCTATCCCCTTCTACGAAATCAACATATTATTACGACGAATTACGTTATGTGTAGTGAACAAATTTCGTAGAGTGGGAATAGAATGAGCATTCGCTCGTTTGGTGTAAATCTACCTTAATATTAAATAAATAAAATAAATAAATAAATATCTTGGGACATCTTACACAAATCAACCCAGTCCCACGGTAAGCTCAATTAAGGCTTGTGTTGTGGGTACCAGGCGACGATATATATAATAGATACTTACACAGCCATGACCAAGGAACAAACATTTGTGATAAATAAATACACAAAGAATGCCCTCGCCAGGATTCGAACCCGGAACCTCCAGCTTCGTAGGCAGGGTCACTACCAACTAGGCTACAGAGGCTGACCAATATTATACATGGATAAAGCACACTTCGTTTAGAAATACAGCTAAAGCTTTAAGATGAAGTAAGTACCTATAGTTTGACGAAGCCAGACTATTATTTTTAAATATTTTTTTTCTTTAAGTTAAAATACCCAAAATTTAAAGACAAACGGGTCTCAATCGCGTAAACTTACGTTTAATTATATCCTGACGTTTCGGGCATGACGTTACACCCGTGGTCGCAGGCAGACTAAGACCCGTTTGTCTTTAAAATATGAGGGATAATCGTGAAAGCTTAAATCAATATAAAATACCTAAAGTTTTTAAACAACTGCAAAACTGTTGAACAAGCCCGTAGCACACACAATACAACTTTATACATACAAAATATACTTAAATAACACACAATTTATATTACATAAATAAAAAGTAGGGGTTAGTTAAACCATAACATAATTAATTTAGTTACACCGGATGAGTACTTCGATCATATATCATCATTTTTATTACAATAAGAGTAACGTCAACGTAATGATATTTGGAAGTTCATTACAGTCCTATCGGTCATACATAATGCACTTAAATTACGGCAGCTCGCATCGCCTGCATTTAATGGCACCCCCGAACAAGATGAAAAATTATGTCAAATTCACAACTAAAATATTGTACACGTACCTTCAATAGGTAATACACGAAAGCTCTTTCCTAGGGAAGCTTACCAGTTTGTGTCAAACTTATCACGCGTAATATAACTGCATTCTATTGCACATGGCAACTTTATTGCACCTTTCAGAAGTTTCTATTGGGCGAGTAGAAATTTTAGAAAGTGCGACCTTCGCGACGTGACAACTTCATTATTTTTGACGAGTTGCGTTGGTATAATGAATTTACCTACACAATTGTGTAATATTTTACACCAACGGCATCCGTCTTCGACACGTCTTCACCAAGTCTACCCATTAGTGACAGTACTTTCGGAGTTACTGAAGATCCTGGGTATATTTCGTATCCCGTTCTCATCATCACATCACCAGACTATCACCTATGTTTTCGGGCGCATTAGGAGGTAAATGCCCATGATCGCCACGCTGGACAAGCGGATTGGAGTGTCCACTATGATGACGCTGCTGCCCAGCAACAAACTTCAATAAAATATTGGTCAGTGACACTATCATCCCTTAGTCGACTTTTAAGACATCCAACGGAAGAGTTGGAGCGGTGGCAAATGCAATTCTCACTGCCTTCACCACGCGGACAATCCCGGTAAGAGCTTTGTTTGTGTTCCTCAGTTATGGCTGTCTCTATATATGAAAGAACTTATGAATGTGTGTAATGTCTTCGCATATCACTGATGTCAGGTACGTGTTTTACGAGAGATTTCAATGTATAGATCGTCATTTTCAGGTGGCTTAATGTAAAGGCAATACAAATAGGTATGGCAATACTATAGTTACGATACATATTACACTTAATTCTATACTTAAACTCTTTGGAATAAGTACCTACCTTTGCAATGAAATAAACCAGCAACATTTTATACCCAATTATAAAAAAAAGCTGACATGGTATGGGACTACCTAAACATAATTTACGCAACTATCATTAAACGCATTCGCAGGTGGCTCCACTAAAAAAACGACATTAGTATGATGACCCAGCACGCGTGCGCCGTGACCCTCAGTGAAAGTGGCCATGAATTGTAATTCTACCCGCGCCGTTGGTTTCGCCACGTTTTTAGGACATATTCCGAATGCCAGTGTTTCCTGTGCCCTTTGTAACGCCGGTGAAATGTTAATGAACGGTATGAACTTGTAGTAAAAAAACACGCCGGCTAGGAATTTAGTACATTCGTGTGTGAAATTGAGACGGTCAGTGATCATTTAATTTGAAAAAAAAGCGCACATGTATTAATGCAACACTACGCAACTGAAAATTGTTCTTTGGCTATCACGTTAAGAAATAATTTTAATCTAGTGGGATTTTTGGATTTAATTTTTTAAGGGGCACATTCGCAGCAGAAGTTGTTAAAACGAATCGAATCAGCCGCCTTCTTACTAATTTATTGTATTAAAATACTATATATTGGCTGATACTATTTAGGTACAATTATTATTAATTATGATGATTATCTTAACATACGCGTGAAAAATTTTGCAACAATTTTTATTTTAGGCGTGATTTCACATGTACCATATCTTTATTTTATTCCTATAGAAATCGCCTCATGCCACTTCATAGTTTTAAAAAAATGCACTAGTGAAACTATGAAAACCTTTATTATAAAAATATTTGCCGTAAGTATTAAATGGGAATTTCTGTTTACGGTTACACGAAAGGTTCACATTATTCTCACTCAGAATCACGAGCTATTTCCATTTATACTGGGAAAAAAATGTCCTCAATTTTAATCCATTTTCCACGTTTTTAATGCAAAATCCTATAGCATAACAAAACGTACATCGTACACACAAAATATTGTATGAAATACACGTATTTTCGAGTATCAGCATAAATGAGCCCGAAGATTCCGAGTGAAAATAATGAAATATCTAAAGTAGACACATAGAAATGCCCAAACAGATAAGTTTGGACATAACTTTATAGCTACGATTCAAAATGCCGACATTTTCTCTGATAGATGGACACAACTTAGACGAAAAATTAACCATTACCTTAATACCTGCTACTGTGTAGGTACCCTATAAGGCCATAGTCGGATTTTCATAGTAAGTCAGCCTTTAAATCAACCAGACTCTAGTATTTTTTTGTGAGTACCTCTTATGGTGAAGAATATTTCTGCTGAGTATCAACGTCCTATCGGTGACAGTTTTTGACTTATGATTTTTTTTAGTTTTTTCTTTAATGTGTTGTATCTCAGGATGTATAAAAGCGAATTGCTTCAAATTTTGAAATAATGTTCTTTATTTAGATATGCATCGAATTTTAAAAAATGGATATCGATTGTCGTATAAAAAAAAGAAAAAAAAAGACCAAAAAATTTTTCATATTTTTTTTTGTGTACCTATGAAGTAGTGACACCTCTATTTTCTTTTTCTAATTATAGACCATACATTGGCCTACTAGTTGCCTAAGTATCAAAATTTTCCAAGCGGTACTTCTTACCAAAAATCGGCAATATGTGTGGTCAAGTTCTGCATTCAATCGGTGTTTTTCAATGTAGTATACAAACTCTTCATTTATATTTGAGTTTTCTTATCAGGTTATCTTATTTAAGAGTAAATGCTAATGACAACTTAATGTCATCATGATGCAAGCTGTTTATTTCATTATTAATCGGCCGTTTATTATTTTAACTAGCGTAATTCGATATTATTTATGAGATATTCATTAAAAATAATATATTGCAGTTAAATATTATCGAGATACGCTAGTTGAAATGGTAAACGGCCGATTAATAATGAAATAAACAGCTTGCATCATGATGACATTAAGTTGTCATTAGCATTTACTCTTAAATAAGATAACCTGATAAGAAAACTCAAATATAAATGAAGAGTTTGTATACTACATTGAAAAACACCGATTGAATGCAGAACTTGACCACACATATTGCCGATTTTTGGTAAGAAGTACCGCTTGGAAAATTTTGATACTTAGGCAACTAGTAGGCCAATGTATGGTCTATAATTAGAAAAAGAAAATAGAGGTGTCACTACTTCATAGGTACACAAAAAAAAATATGAAAAATTTATTGGTCTTTTATTTTCTTTTTTTTATACGACAATCGATATTCATTTTTTTAAATTCGATGCATATCTAAATAAAGAACATTATTTCAAAATTTGAAGCAATTCGCTTTTATACATCCTGAGATACAACACATTAAAGAAAAAACTAAAAAAAATCATAAGTCAAAAACTGTCACCGATAGGACGTTGATACTCAGCAGAAATATTCTTCACCATAAGAGGTACTCACAAAAAAATACTAGAGTCTGGTTGATTTAAAGGCTGACTTACTATGAAAATCCGACTATGGCCTTTTTCCTTTTCATTATTTTGACATAAAATGTTATTACTATTAGAATTATGTTAGGTTATAGATAATTCCACATGTAATGTCTTGGCGTAAGCTGTTTTTTACATGGTTGTTGTTGAATAAAGAATAAAGTGCGTAACTCAGCATAAGTACCAGTTTCAAGAGTAGATGCTTACGGAACTAGAACTTGCAAGATCATCCTCTTCCTAACAATTGTCAAGATAATAGGTGGAATGGTAATAGATAGGTAGTCGCTGCTACCTTTTTTTGGACCGCCGTAGACAATGCCGTGGCATTTGACCCTGCGTTTAGTTTGCATCTTTTGTGTTAATGTAAGGGAAACTTTCACCTTGAGAAAGGTGGAAACATAAAGTATAATGTCAACTCAGACATCGGATTTTACGATAGGCAATTGAGCTTTTAATTATGCGGTAGCCACATAAAAATATACTTTAAGAAGGTACCTATGCTTTAAAAGTTAAACGAGGATTTTAAAGATACCACTTTAAGGAGTATCTGCATACATTACACTCGTTTTATTGCAATAAGTAGATTCAATTTATCTATTATAAAACGTAAGGATGGATGGGTTTAATTATATTTTTTATAATAAATACAAGACAGGTGATTTTTTGGTAACCTTGCCAGCCATTGTTGAACACCTTTTCCGCTTGATCATTAAACTGTCTTCCGATTCCAAAGTCCGATGATTCTGTCTTTGAAATACCTATCATAGCGATAATGAGAAACATGTATTATTTATATATCCAGTTTATTTATCGCTTTTTTGTTTAATCAACATTACTGGATATAAACACTCGTTATCTAGGTAATATCCAATGGGAATGTGTCGGTACATGGTGATTATTGCCGCAGTCATCCGCGTCCAAGCCCGTAACTTGTCATCATCACACCACGCACGGACGGAGCTCGCCAGATAGCCATTTCCGACGTATTTACACAATTTCCTGTTGTGAAATTCGCAAGTATAGTAGTTTATCCTAATAAGAATAAGGTATTCCGCTATACTAGCTTGTCACTAGAAAATGCCAACAATTTTTTTTTATGGACAATGAATTCTTCGCTCCTACTTTTTTGCCAGTTGCAGGCTAGTACAATTAAGTCACATTATGAAAGGGATTATCGCTAGTTATCAGGTTATATGCCTGCTTTGTCATCTTTTCCCCATCATTCCCAATGATCCATCTGCAGAGAGAGACGGCAATGTAAAACAAGACTAATTTACGTCTCATCCCGTCTCACTACATGAAAAATGTATTTGATATGAAATTACGTCCGTGATAAAAGGAGAAAATAGAGAAGCACGCTGGGCGTCAGCCTTTAACTCTGATGAAAATAACGTTATGACACTTATGACCTGCTGAAACTGCTGAATAAATTGAGTTATAATATTTAAATACTTGAACCACAAATTAACATAGTGTTTCACTGCACACCTTACTTTCAGGTTTGACAGGTTCATGATGTGTTCAATTCCTGAAAGTTACAATTTTGGGAAACTCTATTGACATTTAACTCTATTTACATATTGATCCTTAACACTGTCTTTTTAAATTTGTTCTGGAACGGTTATGCCTATAAACTGGATTAAGTGTGTATTGTATACTGGAGGCGTTCAAGTATTACGTAACGCAATTTTGGAGGACAGGGGGTCTCGTAAAACGTTACGATGCGTTACAGGGGCGGGAGCGAGTCTTCCTTACAACACGTTACGTAACATTGTTTTTTTTTTAAGTAAAAAACTAGGGAATCAAAACTCCCAAATTGGCAACCCTTTTCAGTTATGTTTCACGGGGAATCCGATTACTGCAAAGGCTATTAAAACTATACCAAAAGGATAACAACTATAACATAACTTTTTGCGACTTTAGGGTAAAAATGGTCATTTGAGTGTTACGTAACACTTAGAGGGGGGGTACAGAAGAACGTTACGCTGCGTTACAAGGGTGGAGGGGGGGGGGGGGGTATCTTAAAATATTGCATTACGTAATACTTGAACGTTCTCACAGGTTTGTCAGTAGAAAACAAAAAAGTGCTTGTAACCTAATTAAATTGTCCCTGTAGTACAGTTAATAAAAGATATTTAAGTTAAAAATATCTCCAGCAAACTGTATTGACTGGTTACACCAATTGTCACATTGAAGTATTGTGGGGTCCAAAATTAGCAAAAACAAACTTGTAAATATAATTACACATATTTGTTATATAGTGTATATTAGCTCTAATATAAGCCTGTAAATATTTTTATCGTTGAACTATTTTAAATTAAATATTTTTACACAAAATACTGTTTTTATTATTGACCAGTTTTCGTTACCTACAGGGCTAGGTGTTTGTAGCCATTTCAATCAACTTTACTTTTAAATTTAAAAAAATACCTAGGTTCGTTAACATTTTTAATTCTTTGACCGACATAGACGACAACGGAAAATTGTGACTGCGACGCTCAACGTCGCCAAAACAATAGCGACTTACGCGGTTATTCGTAAAGTTCAATTTCGCTTAAATAATCGTGATCGCGTGGCGTCTTCCTGGCATATTCCTCCGCCGTCTGGCGGTGAAAATGTTAAACAGAAAATTCGTATTAAGACAAGCAAATTCTGTCCTCAGTGGTAAACGACCAAGTCGGACCTTTTCCCAAAAAGGTTTTCAGTTTATTTTCGTGGTGTAGCAAAACGTTACTGTCGTCACGACCACGACTGTACGTTTGCTCGCTTCGGTCTGAGCTTTTGGTGTGTTAGTCAAGTTATTGTGGAACAAGATGGACAAGTATTTTAGCTCTTATTTCGGCAATGTTCGTCACACGTGAATATAGACTTCTTCGACCCACTTTTTGTATTTTTTTAAGTTTTTGCACTACAACAACTGATATATTAGCATCGCAGGTTCAACGCCAAAGACCGATATATAAGTCATGAATCATGATCCACAGACCAATATAAACCTACACGCACGTGCGTAAAGTTCACATTCAGATTTGACATTTTATTGACGTGACGTCTGAGTGGCAGCTTTTGTATTTGACGCGGCGTCAAAAAGGTTAAGACAGAATTTTCTGCTCACAATTGGGTGGAGGCTAGAACAAACGATTTTTTGGAAATCTACCAATTTAAGGGTTAACCTTTTTGACACCATGTCAATAACCAAAGCTGTCACCCAGACGCCACGTCAACTAAGTGTCAAAACTAAAATCGAATGCGTGTAGGTCTATATTGCTCTGTGGTCCAAGACTTGACTGTGGTGGCGATGATACCAATCATACTGATAAAATTACTACCTATGGGTCGGACAATCAGTAGCTGGTAGCTGCATCATATAAATCTAATAAACGTTAAATAATATTTATACCTAAAGTCCCTTTGCAAGATTGCGTAGACTATAATTGAGATTCTATAAGTAGTACTACGTAGTACGTACTGTAATAATCATGATAGACTAGATCTTGATTCGACCGAGAATTGGGTCTCAGGGTTGTGCTTAACTACATCTAACTAGATTTTTTCATATAAACCTCAAAATTCGTAGAATTCGAGCATGTGCCACTCAAAAATGATATTTTTGACGATTACGCGTCAGTGATTGGAATCTTGATTACGCACCCTGGACAGCCTGATGCCTGTCAGGCAACAGCGTCCAACACTGGTGGCATCACAATACCTAATTAAGTGGGCTTTTCCCACCTGTTACCACCCATCTGACACCAGTGGTAACAACTGGGATTGTTTCCCACCTGTTACCAGTGGGAACAACTAGGAATTAAAATTTCCGGGATTTCTTTTTCCAAGTAAGTATACAGGGTGTAATCGTTGAGTGTTGCCAGGCCATAATTCCGTAAATATAGCAGATACCAGAAAACTTCTAACTGATATCGAAAGGACGTTACCCAACGAGTAAAATTACACAAATAACTTTTTTGAAATAAAATCAGAAATATCTCAAATATTAACTTCAAACCCTTCCTACATTTAGTACGTAACCGTTCATTCAAAGAGTAGTTTAACCCATTCATTGCTGACGCCCCATATTTTTAATTATCACGCAGCGCCGCCGCCTTCTACGCGACGACGCGAATTCGCGTCCACGGCATCACGTTAACATTTCAATGGACGCGAATTCGCGTCCGCGGCATTAGGTTATATTATCACACTTCAAGGACGCGAATTCGCGTCTGCGGCATTAGGTTATTTCACACTTGAAGGACGCTAATTCGCGTCCTCGGCATCTTGTTTACGCATACACAGGACGCGAATTCGCGTCTTCGGCATCCGAGATAAGAATTATGAAAATTACAAATGCATTGAATCCAGAAACCAGCGACGGTATAATATTATCCTCCATAAATAAAATAACATTTTGGTATCCATTCATTGCTGACGCCCCATATTTTTAATTATCACGCAGCGCCGCCGCCTTCTACGCGACGACGCGAATTCGCGTCCACGGCATCACGTTAACATTTCAATGGACGCGAATTCGCGTCCGCGGCATTAGGTTATATTATCACACTTCAAGGACGCGAATTTGCGTCTGCGGCATTAGGTTATTTCACACTTGAAGGACGCTAATTCGCGTCCTCGGCATCTTGTTTACGCATACACAGGACGCCAATTCGCGTCTTCGGCATCCGAGATAAGAATTATGAAAATTACAAATGCATTGAATCCAGAAACCAGCGACGGTATAATATTATCCTCCATAAATAAAATAACATTTTGGTATCAGCTTTTAAGTACAGTTGATTTCTAGCAAAAAAAAAGAAATAACTCGAGGACGCGAATTTGCGTCCTCGGCATCACGTTTACGCATACATAGGACGCGAATTCGCGTCTTCGGCATTGAATGGGTTAATTAGCCAAATTAGGTAAACATAAAAGAAAACGATGCCTAGTTTTCACTTTAGATTAGTTCGACTAAAGTAGATTTCAAAAATTGTATCACGCGCGATAAAACAACTGCATTTTAGGAAGTGTACCTAAGCTTTAGCTCATGTTTTATTTTAACTGTGCCACAGTGTAATATATCTATGCTTTGCCAACCCTACCACTACCATACCAGTTTGTGGAGCCAAGTCACCACTTCATCAGTTACAAGTGATCGTTTAGTAAGTACCTATCCAAATTATCCAATAGGAATCTGTCAGTTTGTTTTAGAGTTTAATGGTCAATACAAAAGACTTCAACGGCATCCTGTGCTCATAATAAAACGAAATAAAAATGATTTCTTAAGATTATAAGATAGCCATTGTTGGGATTGCTGCCGATGGACTATCAATGACTAACGTCAATTAACCTGCACGATCTCTCTGGAAGCGCATTCAGATTGAAAATACCTGAGATTTTTATTTATTCAAAGAACCTTCATCATCTAAAAGTAATAAGCCAAAGTCAGTTTTTTTTACAATTTTGATTATTTATTATGCTATTACAACTTTTTCCTAGGGTTTCTTCACGGTCTTAAATAGGTTTTTTTATAGGATTACGTGGGAAAGGGATCCTACACGTCCCCTTGGAGAATTTTGATGTGTTATACACCGGCTAGAACCCATTCATGTAAATACAGCAATGAATACCCACGAACTAGAACACATTTCCGTTTTTGAGCCATGATATACCTAACTACTTGCAGGTATATTAGAAGAACGAAGGGGTACTGCTTGTAGGAGAAAAAGCAAAGATTACGGCCCTTATGCAACTTTCTCTACGACACTAAATAAATGGTACAGTCGGGTTCAAAATTAAAAAGTTTATGAATGAATTCATTCATAAATCGTCCATGCAATTCTGAACGCCATTGTACATGAAAATATCAAACACACGAAGTAGGTACATAAACATTAAGCAAAGAAAGCGTACTGTTATTGTATCCACTAGGTACACACTAATCCTCGAAGCAAATAGTCGAGTTAGAGAGTGATCGATAATTTCGAAACATTCGGCGTTCGCACACCCGTGGCGTACCGGCCGCGTCGTGCTAACACCGCGTTTTCCTCCAACACAACAATGGTCCGTGGAGACCATGTGTTTACTACTTTCCATGGGAACCATCCATTGTTGACAATGAGGGCGACCAAAACGCAAACCGCTCTGCGAGCCTTTCATAAAAACTAATGTCTACATTTATTTATGACGCAGCGAAAAGTAGGTATTCGAAAACTCGACGTATACCTACATCGATGATCAAAGACCCAAAAACTAGATTCTATTTATTTACAACCGGTTATTATGCCTGCATATCTACTTTGGAATAAGAAAATGAGACGATTCCAATAAGACTCTTTTACCAGTTAGCAATTTAGAACGTAAAGAATTTAACATATTTGCCGTCACTTAACTTTCTTCCGCAACGGTAAACCGGCGCCTAATTCCATAAAATTTTAACTAAGAAACGTTTTAGCATGATACATTTAATTACTTTCGTAATTTACTAAGCAAATGTTAGTTTAGCTTAGTGTCAGAGAGAGTAAAAGACTTAAGCCGTCAAGAGTAAACAAGGGCACTGCGACGTGGAACATTATCTCGCGATCATCTCAAAAGTGGAGCGCTATGCGCGTGCGACTATGAAATTCAAATCAATCAGACCCAATGGTACCGTTAGATAATGCTGCAGTCACCTGATCACACAAACACAGATAGGTCATGCTCATGTCACGTATGTATTTACCGTTAAGATCCTGGCTATGGGCTGGGCATCACTCACAAGGGTCACAGTGGTCACAGGCACTTTGTCACTAGCACTGCACGTCACAGATCCTCAGCATGTCGCGCGGGCCGCGTCGGGTGCGCTCGGGCCAGTCAAATGCGGCAGACCGTAAATCTTAACCTACCTGTGGAGCTTGCGTGTCGAGGCACCCACCGGACCGCGGCGACTGCTTTACCGACCGAGCCTGCCGCCATATTTAATCTACACATCTCATAACCCTCTTAAGAACGATAATCATCAATAACTCCCTGTTGTCCTCTTATTTAAAACCATACTAACAATAGAAACGTTTAGTTGGAACGTTTCAGGGTAATATTCTGGTTTTCTGTAATAAAATCACCGTCAAAGCCTTAAACTGCTTTACCGACGCTCTTTACTGCCATCTAGCGATATTTTAATTTACTATTTAACTAGGAGGCATCGTTAACTTGGTGTTAATTCTTTAATTAACAGTAAGTTAACGATTACGTCCGTTAGATATAACTTTTATGATGACTGTGCCACAATTACTCGGTGTTATGAGTTTCCCATATTATTTATTGTGTAATAAAGATGGTAGATCAGTTAGTGGGATTCGTTTCACCTCAGCAGGTAGCTCGCCGAGCTCGCCTGTTGTTAGTAGAGTGAATTAGTTACATCGATGTTAAATTGATGTCAACATGTTGTCAAAGGTGGCGCCACTGGTATTTTAAAAGCCTCATAACGCAGTCAGAAGATCGTAGGTTCAAATTCTTCTGTTAGTCCCAATTTCCAAACATATTGGTGTAAAAAGTCTCTTGAAAAAACCGACATAAATCCATCCGTAACGGCTTGTTTTAGGGCATTTTCACTTCTAGGGACACCCAATTAGCTTAACTCTCACAAAAAAGTTAACTTCGATGTCAGTTTTGTAACGACAATTAAGCATTAAATATTAACAAAAACATTTTTTTATTATTTAATCCAGAAAGAATACGCGGTTATACAATATAAACACATAAATAAAATGGATTTACGTAAATATTTCATGCTTAATTGTCGTTACAAAACTGACATCGAAGTTAACGTTTTTGTGAGAGTTAAGCTAATTGAATGTCTTGAAGTGAAAATGTTGTTTAAAATCTTCAATATCCGACAGGTAAAATTATCACTAGGTATCCTTTCCACAGGCAAATAAAAGAAAAGGGCAGCTTACATTTATTTGACCGATTCGGGGATGGTAAAACAGGGGGATTACCATGACGTACTAATGCGATTCAGTTTAGATTCACGGAAAGGGACAGTGATATACGACTCCTACAGCCTTGTAGTTTTCTCTCGACCTAAACTGAACCGCATTAGTACCTCATGGTAACCCCCCAGATCCTAAAAGGCCAGGGTGTTTTTTGATATGATATGATTGACAGGTTGCTTGGGACAGTAATAGAAGTTGCCTGGGATGGGCCAAGTCTGACATTATAACATTTATAACACATAATTATGAGGATTATGTCCTTAGGAAACACCGATTTTGATAAAAAGAAAAACTACATTCATATATTTGAAAAAAAAACTGTACCTAGCCTGGGAATCGAACCCGGTTGTGTTGAAAAAAAAAATCTATTTAAACATCGATTGTGATGTCTAAAATGAATAAAATGCATATCATAATTGGACGTAATTATGCAAAAGGGAACCAACCCACATGAATTTTTCATTATAATTAACACTTTAAATCACAAGATACAAAGTCAATCTTTAAAATGACAGATTCGTGTGGATTGGTTCCCTTTTGCATAATTACGTCCAATTATCATATTTGAAATTCCACGGACACCTGTCAAAATATATTTAACAAAACGAAAGCCTTGTTTTGGTATTTTATAACACATACGGGTTTAAGGTCCCGGGTTCAAATCATTGTGAGGGCATATCTTTGTGTAGGTATTTGTTACAAAAGTATGTGTTCCTCACATTTCTCGCGGTTATAAATTTTCTATGAATTTAACTATCTATTTCATTGTATCAAAATATTTAGTGAACTCGAGCTTGAACTTTGAGCTTAATGTACCTACTCATATAATTTAAGTCGATGATTACTTACACGAGTATTTTTGGTCCATTAAGTAGATCCTCGTCAGGAGTTCGTTGTAGTGACCGAAGCACGAATATTACTTATTTTTTTAAATTTCACAGTAGCTCACACAAAAAGCTCCTATATAAGTCGCGAAAAGCCAGGATAAACGTAAAAAACTGATTATGATGTTAATTGTCTTTGCGATAATGATAAAAGCTGACTGAATTACATTTTTGCAGTGCATGGTATATAGGTGTTTTTATTTGTACTAATAATTTACCTGATACGAGAATTACGGGGATTTTTTTTGACACCATAATTGAATTTAAATGGATGGACCTAGCCCTTAAGATTAAAAAAAATCATTATAGTTTCAATTATATTACGAAAGTTATTCATACAAGGTATACGGGCAACTTCGTGTTCTTAGTAACACATTAAAAAAAAACAAAAATGGGGAATTTATTTTAACCGTATACATACTTTTACAATCAACTCATATAAGTCGTCACTTATAAATACTCTTACGTAATACATTCTACGTAGGCGTTATTAAATAATGAACAAATATTATTTGTATGTACATTGCATAAATACCTAATTACCTAAATTATTCAAGGATACTAGTTATTATGATTTACACAAATATCTGTTGACATTATGTACTGACGCTTTGGGTCTGGACATAAATATGTCTATGTTTTAAATGTAATAAACATGTAAATGTATAATCTATTAATTAGATTAAAATAGCTCAATTAGATGTAAGGAAGAGCGGTACCTCCTAACACAAGCATATTAGCTTACAGGGAGGCACCAACTACTATGTATTTATAGTTATTATTTATTTTATTTTATTTTATTTATTTTTACCTATAGAAATAAACATGCACTGATACATCCGGATCCGGCTCGAAGGACCGACTCTATTTAAGTAAAGTTACGGAAATTAGTTTATGTACGTCAACCAAGTTATAAATCATACATCTCCATACAATTTCAGGGCAGACCTCCCACAAGATGGTCCGACGACCTGGTCAAGGTCGCGGGAACCCGCTGGAGGCAAGCAGCGCAGAACCGGTCATATTGGCGATCATTGGGGGAGGCCTATGTCCAGCCCGCAGTGGACGTCTTTTGGCCGAAATGATGATGATGAATGATACAATTTTTATGTACAAGAGTAAGGTGAATAACTTTATTTTCATTTATTCATTAATACACATACAAGCTTACAGCATTAAAAACCAAGACGCTTATATGCTACACAAAACAAATAAAAATTTAAACATTACAAACTTAAACTTGGTTGATTGTATCTAAAACAGAACCCTTATGGATTCGTCATGTCCATCTGTCACAGCCGAATTACTCGGAAACTTAAAGTAGTATCACTCAAAAAATGTACATGTTGTATGGAACCGCTCGCTACAATATTATAGTATCATAATATTGTAGCGATAGTATAGTATCATAATAATGGCAAAAAAAATGATATAAAGTTCCGAAAGAATCCGAAAAAAACGAGCCGTTTGGAAAGAAATGGGATTTTTCCGGAAATTTTCAGCGCTATATTTGCTGTTACAAATCCAGTTGTGCAAGAGTCCAACTCGCACTTGGCCGGTCTTAAAGCCCGTCGATTCATTCATACCCCATATCAATAGCTACACTACCTAGCCTAGGGTTCAACTTGTGTTATGTACGAAAGAGCCACAGAGTAAAGCCCGTTTCTTCAATCCCTAGATAAAAGTTTCGTCAGCCTCCGTAGCCTATTTGGTAGTGATACTGCCTACGAAGCTGGAGGTTCCAGGTTCGAATCCCGGCGAGGGCCTTATTTGTGTATTTATTCATTACAAATATTTGCTCCTTGGTCAAATTTTTTTTTTGAGAAATTCTGGAATGAAGAAATTTATTAATAAAAAAAAACTATTGGGCTTTTTAACTAGTTTCTTTTTGTAAAAGTATGTATAAAAAAGTGATACTTAATGATGAGGATTTTTCGGAGTAGTCTGTCAAATAAACTTAAAAAAGCTTAAAATTTTAAAGTAGTAAAAAATTACTTGAATAACTACACAAATTGAGTTTTTGTGTTTTTTTCTGTCTTTGTTTATTGATAAGAATAACAAAGCACGAAATTTTACTTTATTTTTAAATTAAAAATTTAGAAGCTTTTTTTTTAAGTTTATTTGACCGACTACTACGAAAAATCCTCATCATTAAGTAACACTTTTTTTACTCTGACGTAGGCTCAAGGTCTAGGGCGGTACCTTAGAATACGAAAATTCCTTGCGATATGTTTTATTTTTTTATTTACGTACATTAATGCTATTTTAATGCGTTTTTAGTTT
>JALPQI010021787.1:0-20661 GCA_025490895.1 Thaumatotibia leucotreta
AGCATCAATTATGAAGGT
Source organism: Thaumatotibia leucotreta (assembly GCA_025490895.1). Taxonomy (NCBI): domain Eukaryota; kingdom Metazoa; phylum Arthropoda; class Insecta; order Lepidoptera; family Tortricidae; genus Thaumatotibia; species Thaumatotibia leucotreta. The sequence continues at coordinate 19 of JALPQI010021787.1, forward strand.
GACGTAGGTATATAATAATTAGTTATTATAGACCATCTTTAAATGAAGATTGAACCGGAAAGGCCTTTGTTGATCGTTGAATCCTAAAGTCCTTCAAAAGTCAAAGTCAAACTATTCTTTATTCATGTAAGCTCAAAAGGACTTTACATGGCAGGTTAAAAAAAGAGGCAGTCTTCAACACCATAACAGTCATCTACTTGTAACCATATCAGACCCCGGATAACGATTCTTTGTGGAATCATTTTAAAACTTTGAATACCTGGAAACATTATTTTACTTCCGAATCCCCACTGAAGCAAGAATGTCAAGAAAATCCTTCTAATTATGATTAAGTACCAAAAGGGTCTGAATAAATATGTCTTTCATAAATTGATATTTTCATCACATGGACAATGTTTACGACATACGTACTCGACTTGATGGCCACTCGAGAAGCCTTGCGTGCCGTAAAACGTTAGTACAGAGACAAACTAGCACAACGAATATAATGCATATATACGCGTAAGTAGACATTTTTAGAATTTCTTAATATGTGTAGAGCTTTAGTAATAAATACAATGTATTAGAATTGAAATACTCGTAAGTATGGCATCATCAATCTTACGAGTACCAGCATCATCAACCATCATTGTATTAGAAATGGCAAATGGGTGTCATACATTGCGCACCAAGCGTCGAACATTGGTCACTTTAGCTCATTATACTGTTGGTTTCAGGCGGGTTACAGCATCCAAGGCAAAGGCATATTGAATTACATCTGTCTAGTTGAAATTGCATCCCAATTTACCTGTTCAGCAATCGCTCGCGCCTCCCGCGCTGATAATGCCGCATTTGTATTCACATCGGTTGCCTTCGGACGCGCGCGGAGCTCGTCCCGATTCCGCTCACTTATCGTGTACAAGACGAAGGACGCCATCTATTATCTTTATGGGCTGTTATTTAATTGCTCGTTAGTTTCCATACAGAGGCGTAGTGAAGCCTGAAATTGACAACATTTCATATTTTTTAGTCCTAGTTTTTATTGTCTGTTTTGAAAAAACTCAATATTAAAAGACACACGTATTTTTTATTTTTCAAAAAAATTGCTATTTTCTTGCGAAAATCCCTTTTTATTACTACTTCGAGCAGAAAGAGCGTAAGTTACAAATGTCAAAAATCAGCTAAATGACGTCACAAGTGATGTTTCACACATGTAAGAAAACGACGAATAACGGGAACAAGTGTCAAATGTCAATGCCAACACAAGTCACATTCCAACCACAAGATTTTTTTGGTTATAGTGGCAGCTCTGAATCAGCTATGTGACGTCACTTCCCCTTTAAACTATTTTTAAGATTTTTAACAAAAATATTGCGAAATAAAAAGAAATATTTTTGTGATCTACATACGTATATCTCGAAATGGTTTTCAATTTAGGGACATCGAAAATTTTGAAACGTTGTCAATTGGCGCAAGCGGGTAGGTCTGCGAAACTCTGCAGAAGAATACCCTCTACTGTAGCCGTACCATGACTTTGCAAGAAGGTAACGTTAGGTTTTATCTGACTACGTAAAGCAGGCCATCGCGCTCGCTCCAATATGTCAGTGCGAGCGCGATATAATGCATTATGTATCGTATAAAACCTAACGTACCTATCTTTTACTTTGCACAGGCGTACCATGTCGGTAAGTAACGGTTATGTTATCGTCGACTCGATACGTAAAGTAGTCCATCACGCTCGCCCCAATTCATCAGTGCGAGCGTGACAGCTTGCTTTACGTATCGAGTAAACGCTAACATAACCATCACTTGCCAACTTATGGTTTGGCTACAGGTAAAGTGGTACCTTCGAGGCGCTAGGCTCTGGAGTCGTGAGGCCTTTAGCCACAGAATTAGATTTGGATAGAAGAAACAAGTTCATTCAATTGTATGGCGGCCGAGCGTGTCAGATTTTGTACTGAAGTTGTTACATGCCTATGATTTTAAATATGTCTCAGGCCCTTGAGTATTCATATTTTTTTGTGTTGTTGCAATTAATATTACTTAAGCAGGCATTATTAATGTTTTTGTTCACTTCAACTTACAAAATTTGACGCCCGAAAGCTGCAAGCTGCGATTAAAGACGGACAACTCAGTGGATTCCACTGAGTTCATTTGACACGCTAAGTAGATACGTTTGCTTGATCTATGGTATATATGACATCTGTGCCTTTAGCCCTTTGGGTTGTTCTATGTACTTCTCTAAAATAAAGTAAATAAATTGAACCTCATTCAACTAAGATGATCCAAGTTTAGAATTGTTGATAGTCGTAAATTAGTATGTCCAAACTGTGTTCGAATAAATACCTAAGCTAACCTAAGCTTCTAGCCATGATATTCGTGATATTCAATTATAAATAAATAAATAAATAAATATCTTGGGACATCTTACACAAATCGACCTAGTCCCACGGTAAGCACAATTTTATTGATTAATTTCCTTATAGCTAGTATGACAAAGTGCTAACATTATTATATAATAGGAATTATAGTTGTGCCGCGCCTGAACTAGGAAGATCCTGTATCTCAGGCAAAGATATTATAAACTAATTATAAGAGCAAATTAACAAAATAAAATCATACACAGAAAAGACAAATATTAAATTCGATTATCACTTGTAACAGGTGATACCTACAGAATATTTATATTCAATTTACATATTATGCAGTTTATTTTAGATTCGACATTACAAATATTGCAACGTCAACGACAATGTGCACAGGCAAAGTAAAGTAGGTCGAATAATAGCACGTAATTATTTGCTTACATAGCGACAGGTGCTTAGGTTAGTGGGTTATTGATTATGTTATGTTAGAAATTTAGTACATTTTTCTAGATAATAATAGTCTAAATAATATGATCTTAGCTAAAAATTTAGGCCCCCTCATAGTCGATTGAGAAAATGTATTGACGCTCGGCCATTTTCCTTGCTGGACACTCTGGATCTCCTGTCTTGTGGTCGTTGGGCTTCTTATAGAGCTTACATGTTGCGCAGCTGGGACGTTCTCCTTTGAGAGGGCACGCCTTATCCGAATGTCCTATACTACAACAATGTGCACATGTTTGTTCCGGTTGCTTACAAGTCTTGGCGGCGTGGCCATATTGCTGACATTTGAAGCATCTAGTGACAATAGTGAAGTCTTTCACAGGACAAGATGACCAATTAATGAACACTCGGCCTTGAGTAATGAGAGCTTTGCGGATTAGGGCTGGTACTTCTATGACGTAGTTACATGTATCCGCATCTTTCTTACCAGACTTATGGCTTAGTTTAATACTAGTTAAGATGTTGTCCCTAGTTAAGTCTGTGAGCTTGTCGGCAAGATTTTGGTCATACAAGCAATTATAAACATCTTGTTCTCGTAGAGCTGCCGGTACGCCCACTATAACAATTCTGGGCCTGCGTTTAAAGGGTTCATCGACGGTGAGGTCCGGGGAAGCGGTCTTGAAAGTCCGTTTCAGTTTTTCGATATCATCCTTGGAGTCGGTGCTAATGATAACTCCACCATTTCTTACTTTACGTAGTGCTCTGACGTGGAGTTTCAATTGTCCGGGATTAATCAGCGTTTATTCGAAATGCAACATATTTCATTCAGACACTGCTCAATGGCACTCATCCAGTTCTGAATTTCCGGCGTAGGTACAGCGTCGAGGTTGCTCTGCACTCTAGCACTTGTCGTTGGGTCATCTTGATTTCTGGCGGTTGAAGGTACTGGAGTGGAGGGAGGGCTACGTTGCATCTTGGAACTTCTGGAAAATGGGCTGTTGTCACCCATTGTTAACTCGGTGGAAACACTATGAGTCCATTTTTATTTGCACTGCCCGATCACGTGTGACACAGATCGTGAGAATCGAGGTCAACATTTAATTCGTACGATTTTAAATTGCAAAGTAATAGGTAACAATACGACTGTTTGCCTCGACGGCTTAATGAACAACTCCAATTAAGGCTTGTGTTGTGGGTACCAAGCGATGATATATATAATAGATAGATACGTATAGATACTTAGATACATAGACAGCCACGACCAAGGAACAAACATTTGTGATAAATAAATACACAAAGAATGCCCTCGCCAGGATTTGAACCCGGAACCTCCAGCTTCGTAGGCAGGGTCACTACCAACTAGGCTACAGAGGCTGACAAGATTTAGAGATTAGGTACTTAAACCGATTTTGCAACAAGTAATCGTTAAATATTTCTAATTCGAACCAATATCCTACATATAAACACAATTAGCCTCCTTGGAATACAATAGTAGGTAGAAGTAAGTACTTATCTACCCATACCTAAACAATAAGGGTGTTTCGACTGAAGTGATCAAATATCGATTAAGGACACAAGTATCGACATCATGCTCACATGGGCAGAAATGAAAACAAGTTTTCACAATATATACGTAATTCGTATCTATATAGATAGATAGATCACAATGTAGGTACAAACAAAGTATTAAAATGTGTTGCTATCATTGATTATTTGTGTATTTACTTACCTAAATACGAATTACGTGTCATACGAGCTTACATTGCACCGCAAAACTTACTTTTTTTTTAAAATGTTTGTTTGGTAATTACATTTTGAATAACGCACTTTCAGGCGTCCACAGCCCTCGCGACACTCCCGGCGTCCCGCTGCAATAATGTCATTTAGTCACGCAAAAGCCCTTTTCGTTTTTAAATAACCGATAAGCGTCGTTTCAGCCCAAAAAGTCATAAAATAAACAGCTGAAGAGTCGATTACAAATCCTATCATCATTTCTCGGCGTCGTCGTTTAAGCGTTACGTAAAAATCAAAAACGTCAGATAAATGTTAGGTAGATGTCCTTTCTTTTTCCTTTATATGCCTGAGGAAAAAAATTGTGATAATTTTATCTGACGAATGTATTTATTCGGAAATTGTGAGCACCTAAATTTGAAGGATTTCTTTCAGGGAAATTTGCTAACGCAAGTTGGACTATGAATGGGTGGTGGGTGATTCAGGGTCGAACGATGAATGGGCGTTTTGGATCGATCGGCCGAAATCCCGACGTCAGCCTATTTAAACTGCGTCCTTACCTACATGGCTGTCTTTTGTTTTTAGCAATACTCGTGAACGAGTACTTTTATGTTAAGTACCTAACTACCTAAATGAAGAGTGAAAGTTAATCTCGTAATTCTCGTACTTACTAGTGTAACAAATTTCTGCAATCGACAAGTTAAATTATCAACATAACATCATGATCATCACCAGCCGATCTGAGTCTACTGCTGGACATAGGCCTCGGCGCCTCTCGGAATACTATGCGTATGGACGCATTACGAGGTAAATGCCCATAATCGCCACGCTGGGCAAGCGGATTGGCGATCGCAGTAGTATGTCCAACTGTTCACTATGATGACGCAGCTGCCCGTCAATCTTTAACTTTAATGTATGTTAAGTAGGACTTCAATGCCTTAGTCGACTCTTACGACACCCACAGATTTTCCTGTAGGTGTTGGGGTGGTGACAAATGTTTTTTCCCTCACTAGCTCGTAAAGCGCTCGTTTATCCTTTCGTACGAACGGGTAAAAACGCATATTATTCACTTGTGTGGCAAAGTAATGACCTTGGAGCATAGCGCGAAGTAAATAGCATTCGTTTAACAGATAGCAAAACCGAAAATGCTCATGGAAGTCGTTCCACATTAATGATAATTAAATAATTTGTTTGTAAGTTTATTGTAAAATACAAACCTTTATATAATATGATGATTTTAACACATAAATCCTTAAATTTCATAAGTAACAATTGTTTTAGTGAGTGATGATAAGATGACTATACTTAGACGCAATCACAAAACGCAGGAAAAGTCAACATTGTCAATGAATATTATAGGTTATAATCTGTATTCAACGACTCGAACAAGCATTAAAATAGTAAACTAAACAACTTTCAGTGTCTTCTGTTATAATTTTGTAAAAATAATGAATGAGAATGATTTAATAATGCATTGGCGTTGGTGTGCAACTACAGGAATGTGTCAAAATCGTGCTGCGTTTACTTTTTCGTGCTAAGTTTACTGCGACAAAATCTCGTATTAAATACATGATGCATTTCGAAAATTACTATCACTCAGGTTAGTGATAGTAATGATAATTGTAATGTGAACAAATAATTACCTTTTTTGAGTTTCCTCGCTATAGTGAGGGGAAAAGTTTTGCGTTACACACGGGTGCAAATGTATTTTACTTCTCGTATGTTAAAACACTCGCTGCGCTCAGGATTCTATTTAGTTCAACTATAGAATCCTTTCGGTTGCTCGTGTTTCAATTTCATACTCGCGGGTAAAATACAACTTTGCACCCTTATATAACAAATAACTGTTTTACTGCCTTCACCATGCGTCACATATATAACATAACTGTTTGAATTGAATCCTTGACTTTGTGTGCGCGCTTAAATTAATAACTCGATTCCTAACCCAAAAATCACTATGGGTAGGTACGATATAGAAAGTTTAAATCCAGCGGAGGCGCTATAATCCCTGTACATTTATTTGAAAAGGTAGTTGCTTGTAGATCCTTCATGTTCTAGTTTGTTGCAACTTTCTTCGGTCAGAACCTAAAAATAAGGCTGCTAAAGGTCACTTACTTGTATAATCCATTTGTCAAAGTAACCTGACATAATTATGTATATAGGTACTATAAAAATATCTGCAAATGAAAGGCCGTAAACACCAGAACTCTGATTTGGAATTCCACTTATCACATAATGAGTTGGTGGTGTAAGGCTCATGAAAAAATTTGTGTGTTCAAAGTTTATTCCCCAAAGAGCACTCCACTCAGGGTCGCTCGGCATTCGCGCAAAGAGGCCATTCCTTGTTATGAAAACGCCTCTACTGTGATTGCTTTTAGTGAGCGTGCCAGCGCTACGATAGGCATTGTCTTTTTCCATTATTATTTGTGGATTCGGGGATTTTATGCCAGTGTGGGCTCTAGCTTTGATTTTCACAATTTCTAGATTAACATAATTTTATGACCAAATTCGCAGTAAGGGTTATATTCAACTATAACGTAACACTAACTTGGTGATTTGTTACTTTCACATGTTCATGTTTATAGAATCTCTACTCGTTTCTATAAACATGAGCATGTGAAAGATTTAGACCATTTTAATTTAATGAAATTAAATTATTTCCTGATTCCGACTTCAAAGTTTCAAAACGAGGAATTTCCTAATTTCGACGGTTTTTTTTGTTTGTTACCTCAGAACTCTAACATTGGCCAGAACACGGTGTATTTAAATGTAGGTATATAGTGCAAGGAATATGAAATTGTGTTAAATTTTAGGACTTGCCTTCGGCTCTTGCTTCAATTTGTAGCTAATTTCTTGTCTGTCGCTCTTAATTCTCTCAACCTGACCAACATTAAAAAACTGACCTGTACGTACTTTACGTACTTTGTGGTTAATGTGAATCCATGTGATCGATCCACCAATAAAGAATGCTACGAACATAATAATGGCGTAGCTCGTAGCGACGTCGTGATGACGTGTTTTGGCTAAGGAGCTAGTTTACTAGATAAATAAGTAAAATAAGTTACGTAACTAAAGATATATATATATATATATATATATATATATATATATATATATATATATATATATATATATATATATATATATATATATATCTATATATGTATATATTTAAATGTATATAGCTCGATCATTGATACCTTTGTTCATAGAAATTATGTTCGCTTAGTATCTAGAAAATGAAACTACAACAAGCGAGTAATTTTCAGTTTACGATTTAGAAATCACCCTATTTCTCACATGACATAACACATAAGTTGCACACACCACGTTAAAGTAATATGGTTGTTTAAAACAATACCTTCATAACAGCGACCTAATTAGAGAGCTCGAGACGCTTCTGGCTGCCGAGTGGAAACCTAGAAACTTTGAATGGGCGGTAACGTCACCGGACAAAACACGAGAGCTCTCTGTTCTCTGAGTGTGAGAGGATAACGTATATTTTTATACCCATGTTCATACCGGACCTTTTGCTCAAGCTAAATAATGTGCTGCTTTAGAATAATGGCCTCAGCCCTGGGCTCACAGCTAAGTTTCCGCTTAAATCTGTATTTAGGTAGCATTACGGTTTACTTAACCTGATAAATTATTAGGAGTACTGGTAGTTCTAAATTACGAATACCTATATCAGTATCTACTGGGTACCTACTTACCAAACGGTTCGCCTCAAAGAATTTCAAACTTCAGACTATTCACGTATTGATCATAAATGATCCAAGTTTCCGTAGCAAGCGACCTCAAAGTAATGCGCTCGTTAAAGTGATCATAACTTTGTGTCCGGGGCTATTTTACGCGAACATTCCAAAGTTGATCCGGTTAAAAGATGGTCTCATTGTCGGCACGATTATATAACTTATAATAGTTAGGTATTTGTTCAACAAGAGAGCAAAGTAGATTTTTGTGTCGATTGTTGATGATGAGGATGAGTCCCGATCAAGTAAAAGATTCTATGATTTTATTGATCTAAAACTTGAATATTGAGCGCAGTGAGGGACTCAAAGACACGAGATGCAAGAGACGAGAGATCTTTGCACTGTGATACATACAACTTTTTATCTCAGCGCTGAGAACACAATAGTTATAATTATTTATAATAATTATTATAATGTAAAGGAATAAAACACCAACACTCACTCTTGAGGAGTTAAAACGTCGGCTTCGTTACTTGATTCACTCATATTAATTAAAAACTGTATTTAGTTTAAGTTATATTTTATCTCTAAGAAAACGTACTAAACACGACTAACATTTGAAAAATTCAATAACTTTTTACAGAATAGAAAGTGTGTTCTGAAACTATACGTTTACATTTATAACACGAGTTCGAATATTATTTTGTATCCGAACGCGTTTTCCATTCCCGCGCAGCAAAATTGCATTTTGTTCACTAGTTTCAAGCAGCAAAACCGCCATGTTCGAGCCGCTGAGGTGAAAAATATTTTCACAGGCAAAGAAAACAGTCACGTGCCTGAAAGCGTTATATGGATATTTATTTACATTACTTCAAGTTTATTCACAATTGCCGATGTATGAAAACTCAATTTGAGACCCAAGGGAAATATCCACCAAAAACCGCGACCGTAATTGCGAGGCGGGGAGTTAGTAAAAGGTAAAACGAACCAGATTTTTCCTGTTTCCGTAGAAGAAAGATAAATGCGTTTAGGCAAAAGTATTAAGAAGGAGAAACAGTTTGTGATTGAATGTCACGTAAGGGATCAGTACCTACCAATAACGTTAGAAGTATCCCCGGGGAAGTTCTGGCAAGGTCGCGAGCGACGGCACGTGGACTATGCTGGGACTTAATTCATATTTTAGGTATATCATTAAATGTGCTACTAAGGTACAGTCAGCGTGACACAGACGTGGCTTTGGAGCGTTTGACTGCTACAAAGTATTACTGAGTATTTGACGCTGACTGTACTTAGTATTACTCACCCTCTCACTCCTGGTTCGACAATACCTATTTTAAAATGTGAAGGAATGCGTTATACGCTTGTATAAATAGTACCTAAGTTCATTTAAACTATAGTTAAACCAGAGTGAAGTTTTTCTCACTTGCCAAACTTTGGTCACTGAAGGGACTGATCGAGCTGTGAGTTGGACCTACCTAATTGGACTACTTGTCCTAAGTAGATGTACAGTCGAGTGCATTAATATATAGACACATTTGTAAGGGATCAGTATGGAGAAGTGTATATATATTAATGCCCTTGACTGTACGAGTCAACAAGTTCGAGTACCGAGTTTTCAACAGAAACCGAGGTGGGCACAACATTGGCATTTGACATAACTTTCGTCTTATTCATGTTCATTTTCAAGCCCACCCGTTGAGAAACTCTGTTAAGGTCATCGAGCATTTTGCTGAGTTCCTCCATGGACTCTGCCATGACTACGATATCGTCGGCAAACCGAAGGTGAGTGATGTTTTCGCCGTTCACATTGATGCCAAGTCCTTGCCATTCCAGGAGCTTAAAAGGATCTTCAATTGCGGCAGTAAACAGTTTCGGAGATATAGCATCTCCCTGCCTTACGCCTCTTCGCAACGGAATAGCCTTCGTAGTCTGCTCCTGTACTCCGACCGACATTGTGGCGTTGCTATACGAACACTTCAACACTTCGATGTCCCGATAGTCAATGTGGCATCGCTGAAGAGACTCAAGCACTGCCCATATTTCTACCGAATCGAAGGCTTTTTCATAGTCCACAAACGCTAAGCATAATGGCAAGTTATACTACGTCCGGGATATCCTCGGTATAGTGTCGGGACAGCTTGGCTCTTGGATCTCCTACCAAACTGTCAACGGGCTTTGCGACCGAAGTATATAACTGTCCATAGAACCTCTCGATCTCACCTAAAACCTCTGCTTTTGTTGACGCTATCCTGCCATCTCCCCGTTTCAGCTTTGTCAGCTGGCTTTGCCCAATGGACTTGTCCTTTGCGAACACTTTGGAGCCTTGGTTGCGCTCAATTGTCTCTTTAACACGGTTAGTATTAAAGAGACGCACGTCATGTCGCATGGATATACGTCTATTGAGCTGCCTATATGACTTCGTGTCATCCGAAGATTGCAGCTGTAGCGAGCGTCGTTCAGCCATGAGGTTTAAAGTTTGAATGGTCAATTTTTGAGGTCTATATCTTTACGGCGGGGTCTAAAAAATGTAGACCTTACCATGTGGACAATTTGTACTAGCCCGTCGTTGATCTCGTCCACTGATGCCAAGTCCTCAAGGCAAGCAAAGCGGTTAGAGAGCTCAAGTTGAAAGCTTTCGGGGTTGGATATGGGCTCGAGTGGGACGGAGCGTAGACTTCATCAGGCTGGACCTTTCAAGTTTAACATTGATATGCAGTGAGCCTCTGACGATTCGATGATCGCTACCGGTTTTCAGTGTTTTCACCCTGTTGATCACAGACATATCACTGAATATAAGTCGGTCGGTCATGATGAAGTCTATCTCATTTTTCGTGGAACCATCGAGACTCAACCAGGTCCATTTCCTTTGAGGCGGCTTCTGAAAGAAAGAGTTCATCATAAAGAGTCCCTCTTTCTCCAGAAAGTCGGCCAGCCTCTGTCCCCTATGGTTCCGTTGTCCATAGCCAAATTGCCCCACTCTCAACTCATCACCGCTTTTCTTGCCCAACTTTGCATTTAAGTCCCCCATAACACAAGTGAAGTAGGTTTTAGAAGTATGCATGGCCTTATTTATGTCCTCATACATAGCCTCTACTTCATCATCGGAGTGTGACGAGGTCGGTGCATATACCTGAATGACCTTCAGCGAATATCTTTTGGATATTCTGAGTGCCAGGTATACCACCCTGCTCGGTAACTATGTTGTTTACGAGGGACCTGTGGACGAGAAACCCGACACCACCTTGGGACTGTTGGTCGCCCTCCCGGTGGTAGAGACTTCAGGGCTACGGTGTCCTCCCCTTCTCTACGGACTTCGCATAGCCCGACTATGTCCCAGTGTAACCTGCTCCGTTCCTGTTCCAGCTCGTAAATCTTTTCGTCAGTGCTCATAGTGCGGATATTGTGTGTTACCAGGGCCAATCGTCGTGGGGGTGGGTAGCTAGGAAGAGCAGGACTGCCGGGCACTAGGGGCCTAGGTTTTGTTTTGTTTATCATTGGGTTGCCATACGCGCCACGCTTGGCAGGCGGGTTGGCGCGCGTAGTTCGGAGTTACTCTGCGGAAAATGCTGCTGCCCATCTTCCGATATTTATTCCCTTAGCAGGCTCTTACTGCAACCACGGGATGATTTGGTCGGGGACTATTCGCAAGCCGGTCACCCCACGGCACCTAGTAAACATATTTGTTTACTATTATCATAATTGTACTAGTATCATAATCTTCTTAGAGCGGTTCATACAAGACATTATAATAATATAATATAATTATATGTATTGCATACCATGGTATTTAAGATATTACAAAATTATAGTACGTATATATATATATACGTGATATCACATGGACCCCGTTGTGGTGTAGCAAGATATTCTTATAAATTTTATTACTTATATTATCCAAGTAAATCGGCTGGACAGACGGACGACGTGACGAATCTATAAGGGTTTCGTTTTTGCCATTTTTTCTACGTAACCCTAACAACGTTGACCACAGATATTGAGCGAAAAAATATAAATAAAAACGTTTGTGGTCCACTGAGATTTCGAGCGCTTCAAACTCATAAATCGCCATCAAGTTTAAATTCAATCATAAATCGCCCTCCCCCCCCCCCAGTAGGTATGTAGTTTGTAGTTGAAATAAAATATTTATGATTTATTTTCAAACAAGTACATAAATAAGTACAAAATATATATAATGAAATAAAATTATATAATTAGAATTTATAATATATCCACTCATATTGCAACCAAAATAAGTATCCGTTCTGTACAAATAATGTAGCTAACCGATATTAACCAACGGATAGATCGGCCTTGTATTTGCTAATCGCCTAAGTTAACTTGACTGACAGAAACTTACGCCTTTAATCGCTTTTATTCCGATTTCCATTAAGCTTTCGTGGTTTTCGTTTGTATTAGTAAAATAGAGATGTAATCATGTAACTTGTCTAATTTCCAAGATCAAGTCCAAGTCCGCATTAACACTATGGCGAACTTGACCTAAAAAGTGTATTGCCTATTAATAATGTTTCAACACATTTCAAGTACTTACAATTTTTTTTAAACAATCCCATAATTACGTTTTGACATAGAGCTTGTGATTTATAGAAAGGTGCCACACATATTTAACAAACACGTTTTGAACAAAGTTAATTTATCTCCTTGGCGCCATCTGTTGTAGGGTTGTTAAAACGCTTGCACATTGAGTTCCCGCGGAAAAATCCACGTAGAAAATGTATCAAGGAAAAGTGACATCTGGTTTTCCGCCGAGCAATCGAGGTCAAATCCACCATGGAGTAGTTTCAGTTTGCCTGAAGAGATACTAGAGAGCGTTGGCTGTCCATTACAATCTATTTATTCGTATATTAAAGTGTCAATGATAGATATAGAAACTTTCAAAGAAGTCGACTAGTCGGATTCAATTTCATTGTCTTCTAAGGTAACAATAAAAGACCGAAGCGTTAACCGTTTTCACGACAATAGGCTTCAAATGTTATTAGCTTATTAGTATCATATTAGTATCGTAGGTACTGTATATATGCTCTCTCATAATATGCAGTATAATATAATGATTTTACCCCTTGTAGACTGTACCCATAGAATGATTGTTAATCTAGAGTAGGTAAGGTACAATCAAAGGCAAATCGACTTTATATAAAAATGCTCAAAAATATGGCCCTGTACTTATTCTGTGTAATAAGAACGATCGTAACAGATTTATAAGAGGATTCTTTCGATACATATTTTTGCATTAGACTGTACTTGTTACTAGGCTTACTTGAATAAAGCATCGTCGTTATATACTTAATCAGACTGTTCTCTCTTATTTATCGCCGGAAAGAAGTATTTAGCCCACGTAGGTTGAGTCTTTAGATATGGTCTAACGTTGATATTTTTTAAACAAAACAAATTAAAATATGTATTAAATAGTCGACAGCAAAAAGTAACAAACTGTATCCGACTTGACGGCGTGTGCTCCTGACAATGAGGTTTGGCAATGATGAGATTTGTCAAAAGTCAGAATCTTATTATTGTCATAGGTAACTAAGAAAGCTAAACGATAAGGACTATTCTATGTGGACAGTATTACCTCAATAACTTACACATACAGGTTGTTTCGAAGTTAAAAAAAAACGGTTAAGAGTATGTCAGTGTAGGGCTCCATAGTTATTCAAAAACGGCTGGGGCTGGGCCAATTATGTCCGAAATAGTTTTCTTTTAAAACATTCTTTAAGCCTAACATTTCTGATTTTTTTCGGACTCACGGATCAAAAACTACTTACCGCGTGGGGTAGTGGACACAATTTGACTTAAAAAAAACCTTGTTTGAAGACCCTTATTTTTTTAATCCCTGTTCAACGAAACTCCACGCTATAAGATTTCAGTAAATAAAAAAATCATCCCCACTTGACGGGAAATAACCGTAATTTTTTTTATAATCTTATTTTTTCTACCACTATTTCAGCGTGATTAAAATGTACCTTTACGAAATTGAAGATTTGTAGGACTAACGATCAAAATACGGAGCCATGCTGCGGACAGACAGACAGGCAATGGACATGGCGAAACTATAAGGGTAGTTTACTACGGAACCCTAAAATCCTAATTCATTCGTACCTAATGTCAACAGGAACAAGTTTATTGTTATGATACTGCGTATATTTACTTGATTTTGATTCGACATCAAAAAAGGAAGAGGTTCTCAATTCGACTGTATGTTTGTTACCTCAGAACTACGACTGAGTGAACCGATTTTGATGATTCTTTTTTTATTTGAGAGCTGATGCTTACCGATTAGTCCCATTTAATTTGGTCCAGTTCTGATAATGGCATCCATGAGAAAACCACATAAGTCTTAAATTTTCACTAAGCATGTGCACGACAAAAATTACAAATAACTTAATATCACGCCAACCGAGATGGTCCTGTTGGCACCAAATTGGAGTGTATCTGATGATGGGATCTAGGAGAAATCGGCTGAAGTCATTATTGTTTCATTTTCAATTTGGTAATTATTTAAACTTAAGAATATCGATGAGAATTTCGTCATTGGTGAAACAATATGTTTTTTTTCCAACGATAGTTCCTGCTTTTATCAAAACCTGGTTATGACTAAATCTTAAGATTACCTAGGTAGGTACTATCATCATATGTAGCTACATATGATGATTTCTCTGTTATCATCTACAAGCAAAGCATTTGCATTTTCCGTAAAAAATAGCATCATCATTTTGTGGGTAGGTACGGGCGATTTGACCAATTAGTGATTTTCAAGAATTTCATCCAGCGACGTTCTAGCTTTTGCAAACCCTCCAAAAATATAATTTTTCAAACCCTGAAAAATAAGCTTTAGTCTCAGTTCATCATTTCATGATTTCATGATTTTTTTTCCCAGCGAGCCATTTCTTCATGTTTGGGAACAAATAAAAATCACATGGGGCCAAATCTGGAGAATAGGGCGGGTGGGGCAGTATTTCGCAGCGTAATGTTTTTTTTAAATAATTATCCTTTGAATTTTTCTAATAAGGTAGTATAATATTAATTGGCTGTCTCAAAAGACAGTGGCCATTACCTTTCCTGCGGAATTCACGGTTTTTGCATTCTTCGGGGCCCGTTCGCTAGCCGTAGTCCACTGTTTTGATAGGTAGATTTTTAGTCTCCGGCGTATAATGGTGGATCCATGTTTCATCCCTCGTCACGAATCGACGTAAAAATTCACTAGGATTACGCTTAAATTTGGCTAAGCATTGCTCAGAAGTTACCACGCGATGTCGTTTCTGATCGGCTGTCAGCAATCGCGGCACCCATTTCGCGGAAAGCTTTTTCATACCCAAAATGTTATGCAAGATATCAAGAACTCGTTCAGATAAAATGTTTACAGTCTCAGCCATCTGATGTATCTGAGCTCGACGGTCATCTTAGTCATCTAAAACAATATCATGGACTTTTTTATGATATCTTGAGTGGTAACTTCAATCAGCCTTCCAGATCGTTCCTCGTTGGTGGTGCTACGTCACGTCTACAACAAAATTCCGTAAACTAAGTATTTGTGAACCATTCCATTTTATAGTTTTTCCTCGTAAAAAGTAATGCTTAATTAGCACACGAAATTCATTTTTATCAATTTTCCTACAATTTTCCGAGCACATCTGACATATGACTCATGTTTTTTTTCTTTTCCGACCAAAATAAAATAGACATTAGAATAGCGACTTAAGAATTAGAATAAAAAGTTTGGATTAAAAAAAAGTTTTTTTACTGAAAGTTACCGACTTATCAACCTGATTTATCGTATATTAAAATTCATAGATAGTATTAATGCACGGTTGCACTCATTCTACGAAAAAACGTTTATACATTGTCATTGTCTCTATTCAGATTCGAAACCGATTCTATAAAGACGTACTACAATACAAATTGTAAAAGGATTTAACATGTAGGTCATGTAACTGTGTCATAATGGTGCAGTTCCTGAGGCCCTACCGCGAACCACGAACGAAGTGTTGCCTCACATGCACTTATGGATTCGAACGTAAGTGTGACAGGGAGGCAACACGTCGATCGTTGTTCGAGGTAGACCTTCTGAAAGCTCCGCAATTTCGGTAGAATCATCGAATTTCCGAGCTGCCGGATGCTTACTTAGACACAGTGCAATTTGCGCAGTCGCTTTGTCCAGTTACCTACGTGGATGCGTTATTTGATTATTCATTTCTACTTACGTGAATGTCTGTTTGGAACACTTTTTGGATGGATTTGTTTACAAACCAGATAACGTTAAAATAATGTTCACATTATTAATCTATGTACCCTCTAAAAATAATCTGGACGTTACACGAAAATGATCCAACCCACATAGATATTTAATTTTTTTTCATCTCATTTAAATCTAATATAATTTCACGTCACTACGTCTATCTGAAGATTGAAGGACTCTAACTGAACGCTTAAGAAAATAAATATAAACTACCTTACTAACTTATCTATGGCTGTAACGAGAAAAAAATATGTCGATGTTCATAATTTATCAGTACAGTAAACGAAAATAATGGTCTAAGTACTTTTCGACTCCATTTAGTGGTGACAGGTAAAGTTGAAAGTGGTACAAACAATATAATTTTTGTTGACAGTACACTAGGATCCAGCCACTCAAATTGATCCCCCTCTTATAGTTTTTAATTTCTCCTCCTGACTTATTTTGATTGATCACCACAATACATTGTATAACCATGTCAAAATTAAAACTATATTAACTTCATACTAATTTATAACGTCCCGTTATTTTGACACAGTTCCGGAGTGGACTAGGATTTCAATTGGTTGACTGTATGCGTCTACGTAAAAGTGTACACCGTAATACTAATTACTAATCTAATAGTAGCTGTTGTGTTTTGTGTTAGTCTAAAATATGCATAAAAGTTCAGTAGAATGCTACGACTTGCTGCTACGGCGGCGGCGTAGCGCGTAGCATAATTATGCTTCGCTCGTGTAGGTAAGGTACCTACTTACTTCGTGTTGCATAGATATTCCATTCGATTTAGATGAATGCAAAAGATGCTTTTACGTAAGTATATGAAGGGTCCACGGAAAGAACATGTCTAGTCAATTCAAATTACAGAAGGAAAAACCACCTTGCTTTTAACAGAATAAGGTGTAAATTTGCCCTGATTTTTTAATTCTGGACATGTTTTTTCCGTCGACTCTTCATATAGTGTTCTGCTTTAAATCATTGTATCTATATGCTATAACAATGAGCATGTAATGAGTTCTCTCCTATAAAGAGACGCCTATAAAGTAAGTAGGTATACGTTTAAAGATAACGATCTTGTAGATATAGTTAGATTTATAAGTAATATGAAGGCGCAGGCCAATTACCATAATATCGACCTAGCTCGCTTGAATTCTGCTTCAAAAAAAGGGTTTACTTTCATTTCGATGAATAAATATGGCATTTCACTTATTTTTAACCATATATCGTTCAAACAAGAATTCTTATTTGTATAATAGTAATAAAAATGGTAAAAAGACATTACTGTTTGCATTAATAACTCTGTTTTGAATAATATAGCAGTATGAGGATTCATCTGTTGTTTTAATATTTACTCTAGATATGGGTTTGTACCGAGTGCCGGCCGAGCCTGTGCTGTTAGTCTCATCTGTTTACCGACCATAGGCAAGTGTTCGCTGTAAATAAACCAGTTTAAGACTGATATGGAAAAGTGTAGTTGTTATATATCTCAAGGTCCAAGTTATATTGGTTGGGTCTAGTTCAGTAAGCAATCGAAACATGAGGGCTGCACCGGGCGCGCGGGCGGGCGGCGGCGCCACGCGATCATTTCGCAGAGCACGGCGGGCGGGGGCGCACGCCTAGAGCCTTCACATTGCGTCGTCCGCCTGCGCCTCGCTCCTACTTCTTATACTATAACCTCGTTAGTCCAAGTGACGTACATTCTTATACGTAGCCGTGTATAGTGAGCGCGTGAGAATCGGGACCGGCCGGCCGCTGCACTCGCGTGGAGCCAGGATGGTTGGAACATAAAAGATAACCTTGCTCGCTGCATTTATTATTCAGTGACTGCGCTAAGCTGTAGCCAGGATGGCGCCTTTTACAGGTATGATTCTTAAACAAATTGCAAACGGTCGTCTAAGCTTTGATATGTTAGCACACAAACCGTCCTTTGATGGAACTTGACAGCATTTTATTTATATAGTATGTATAATACAGGCTAACGCGTCATATAAGATAGCATATGCGTTAGTTCTCATCATTTAAGAGGGTAATAGTTAAAAGGTTTATAGACTGACTTAATGATGAATAATATTCGACGGACTGATACAAAGGCACCCTTATTAAACGAACATTTCTTTACATTTACTGCGGCCGCTGAATTACAGCTTGCGTGACTTGTTATTTTCACAACGTTCAATAAGGATAAGGTTAGTAGGTAGGTATAAATTAAGACTAATAAATAATAACCTTTTGATAAATTATGTTTACGTAAAATAAGGCATGGACAGCTTACAACTCGAATATTGAACAATTTAAATACTTATAAAATAGGTACCTATCCAAACAGACTTTAGTTTTGTAGATAAATTGTCAAACGAAATGATAAGATGCAACAATTTACTGTAAGAGCAATAACTAAGACGATTCATTCGTGGGTCCAATTCCAATCTCGATCTCGTTTACGTAAATTTTTATGAATAAAAAAAGCCGGTATTAGAATTCGTAATTTAATTTTATACGTAGTCAATATAAGGGACGCCGTTTTGGGTAGTAGGTAAGAATATCCGCAATACGATGGCAAAACAAGCTATTGAGCAGTGTCGGTAGTGTAGAAAGGGTCACCGGGTGCTCGTAAGCGCTATTTACGGCGCGAACGGTTCATTTGCCGTCGGTCACTTTATTGCTAACAGGAACTTTACTTAATTCCTCTCCAAATACTGTGCCGGCATCATTAGCTGCTCGGCAAAGTAAAGTGTATAATTTTGTTGTGAAAGATATTTTATTGATTATTTACATTACGTAAAACACAAACAGTTAAAAAAATATTATGATACTGAGGACATTTTCAGTATCATATTAATTATTATGATTAGAAAGAAGTAGGAAAAATAAAGTCTCCATTTTTTTTGTATGTCTCGGATGTTCAAACAGGATTCCTCCATACAAAATATAAAACTTTTAAAATAAATTGTAGCTATAAGTTTTTAAAGTACCAACTTAGACTGCGTACAAAGATACACGGCCAAACAGGAAAGCTCAAACATGCAATGAAATATTTTTGTTATGTTCCTTATAATAGGCTGCGAAGTAGGACGTTTCAGGTGCGACTAGGACAAGAGGTCGTTAATAGATTTAATACAAATCTTGAAGGCTTAGGCCAGCAAAGTGCCCTCTTTTAATTCCATTCCACATAAATTTGTGGCACAGGCATCAAGACATTCTGCCCCCATGCAATATTATGCATATGTATAAAAATACTTTGACGGTTTTGTTGTTTATTTCATTGTATGTTTGAGAAAAACACTATACATACCTCGGCCGGAAATATGGGGTTGCTCACCTCAGACCCATCCGTCTATATGTCTTCGGCCGGCAATCCCTTTCGTCCCGGCCTCTATAGTAATGTACTATTACTGCTATACGAGTATAGACATAACTACCTACAATCGACAGCACTAGGCCTATGTACGATTGTACGTGTACAGGCCTTCAGATACAATTTTACGCATAACAGTCATCACACAATTTCACAATACACCTCCCACATGACGATGCCTTTCGCGAGGTACTTAGCAACTACATATAATATAAAGTTCAATATAAAACGAAAATATTAAATTTTCTTTATATTCACAATTTTTGTAATAAGCTTTATTAATTTACTGAAACAAACTAGAATTGCTTTCACACGATGCCAGGGAAATGTTTTCAAAGGGCTGAATCAGTGAACCGGAAGCATAATTAAATTTTCCAATATATGCCAACCGCTACAATATCGACACAATTGCACTGATGTTCAAATGAAAGCAAATTTAATTTATACCTCCCGTAGGTACTGTTCTATCTGTATGTATATTTTATTTAGTTAAGTTGAAAATTTATTATGTGTATTTTGTTTGTATAATGTAGGTAATATTAAGATTTGTGGTTTCTGGAGTGGCCTAGGATTCCAATTCGTCGAGTGTACATACACGGTGTTACGTCAGCATTCCGAAAGATTTTAATGCTGGATTCCTGACCATATTTAGAGTCTTTAATGTTATATAAAATTTCCTGGATTCGGCTTGGTTTCAGAGATAATCAACCTTTTTTCGAAATAAGTTTTTCGACGTAACTCGTCATTTAACTTCTTTTGGATTACAATGCTACCACAATGTGTTCTAATATTACCACACACCTTTTTCCTGACAATCAAAAAATACGAATAGAC
>JALPQI010021788.1:0-17467 GCA_025490895.1 Thaumatotibia leucotreta
TAAATCTATATAATTTAGGGTAATGCAAGGTAGCTCAAATCCTTTCAAATTAAATATTCTTTCATAGTTTTATAGCAATTAGTATCAAAAAGTTATAGTTTTTTAGTTAAACGTCAAAAACTAAAAAAAGTCCGATTTTTTTTCAGTTTTTTACGTCCTATACCTAAATCCTTATTTTTTTTTTCCTTGTAATATGCATTTTCGTACATCCCTATAGCGCTTATATAATATACAAAAATTGCAGCTTTGCAACACGACTTGCCATTTGTATGAAAAACTTAGATAGCGGACCTCCTGCTTTTTGAATTTCGCGTTTTTAGTTTCAATTACAAAGTTTACTGACCTGATTTTACCCTTAAATGAAAGAATATTAATTGCGCTATAAGATAATTGTTTCATGTTTTTCGTAGCATAATTAGGTAAGGCGATATTAAACCAAAAACGTTATCAAAACTCAACATTTTATCTAGTTTATAAAACAGGGTACTATTTGAAGTCTCGAATCTCTGAAACTATAAGAGCTACGGTAATGCATGTTATCTCATCTTGTTCCAAATTCATTCATCTTTAAACGTTACCTGATACATATTGTCAAAAAACGTAAGACTTTTTTTATAAAAATCAGAAACTAAAAATAGACAGTAAATTTCACAGTTTTTCACGTATAAAGTTGTGCTAGCTGCGTAGCACAACTTTTTTTTGCTTGCAAAATGTGGTTTTATACTGCCCTATGGTGTCTAAATAACATACCAAAAATGCAGCTTTACTACATGTTTTGCGAGTTTAATGTACGATTTGACCGTACTAATAATAACGCCCCACGTTTTTATTTTAGTTTGGTAAAAGTTTCCGATTAGGTAACGCTTAATCCACTGACATAGAGGCTAAACGTGGCTTTCAGCATCCGACTTGGGAAGACTACCTACAGTGATAATAGTTTCACGTGAGTAATCTACAGAAAGTAGCATCTACGGTTAGATACAATAAATTTTTATTTTCTAGTTTTTGGTGCAATAAAAACCGTTTATCTTAAAACTTTTTTTACTTATTTTATTTTCAAGTTTTTAGTGCAATTGTTGAGATAATTTCCGATACTATACCTACTTATTCTAGACCAAAGACGTTGTTTATAATATGTAATACAAATTATGCATGCTAAGTAGCGCTTATACTCCCGAACGAACTTAAGCGAACTTAATGCCTTTTGGCATTAAGTTCGCCTTTTGTACATTAAGGTTTTCTTTTGTGCAATAAAGATTAAATAAATAAATAAATAAATAAATACTCTCGCGCTTTCATCACGAATCGCGACACATATGTAAACGTAATGAACATTATTTTATGTGGAACGGGAGGCAAATCCCTGCTGAATAGAAATCTTTAGAAATCCGACACTAAAAAAATGTTATTAAATATCTCGATCGACAAATGAAAACCAAAGGCTAGGCGTGGTTAATGCACCTAAGCTTGAATGCCCGAAGTGTCTCAAATGGATGTGTTATTTATACAATAAGTACCTTAGATAACAGAGATCTGACAATAAGGAATATATCAATCAATTTGGTTTAGTTATTGAGAAAATCAAGTCCAATTTTGAGACTATAAAATATAAACTCGTTCTCCTAGTCGACCAACCGAAGGACCGCAGGTCTGACGGAATCACTCTATCAGATGGAAGGCCGCAGGCCCGACGGCTCTCCCTACGCGATCCACTCACGCTGTCACTATCAGCTCGAGGGCCGCAGGCCCGACGGCTCTCCCTACGCGATCTACTCACGCTGTCACTCTATCAGCTGGAGGGCTGCAGGCCCGACGGCTCGCCCTACGCGATCCACTCACGCTGTCACTCTATCAGCTGGAGGGCCGCAGGCCCGACGGCTCTCCCTACGCGATCCACTCACGCTGTCACCCTATCAGCTGGAAGGCCGCAGGCCCGACGGATCGCCCTACGCGATCCACTCACGCTGTCACTCTATCAGCTGGGGGACCGCAGGCCCGACGGCTCTCCCTACGCGATCCACTCACGCTGTCACTCTATCAGCTGGAGGGCCGCAGGCCCGACGGCTCGCCCTACGCGATTCACTCACGCTATCACTATCAGCTGGAGGGCCGCAGGCCCGACGGCTCTCCCTACGCCATCCACTCAAGCTGTCACTCTATCAGCTGGAGGGCCGCAGGCCCGACGGCTTGCCCTAAGCGAATCACTCACGCTGTCACTATCAGCCAGAGGTCCGCAGGTCCGACGGCTCGCCTTACGCGATCCACTCACGCTGTCACTCTATCAGCCGTGACCCTATGAGTCTATCAGCAGGAGGGCCTCAGTAATAACATACGGTACTAAACCGAGGTCGTATACAATGGGCCTCATAAGAAGGCTCAAAGTCACCCAAAGGGCAATGGAGAGGCCTATGTTAAAAGCCTCTCTGCGAGATCGGATTAGAAATGTGACCATCCGTAGCAGAACCAACGTAACCGATGTAGCTCTTCGAATCGCTAAACTGAAGTGGGTGGGGCTCGTCGCGCTTGGAACCGATGGCCGTCAATCTTTGGGGGAGGCCTAGATTCACCAGTGAACTCTTTCAGCTGATATGATGATGATCATGATAATTGAATCCGTATGTTTCTACCAAATATCTAAAGCAGTACTTCAAAATCTACATATCGCTAAACCTAGCGGTTGTGGCAGACAGTAACGCTGGAGTATCAGATTTGAGGAGTTGGACGATAGTATTAAATTTGCATGTTTCTTTTCTACCTACATATATACTTCATATCTAAAGAACTTCTTTAAAATCAAGACTGCGGTTACGGTGGGCAGTACTGCAGCATCAGAAGTGAGGAGTTGGAAGTCAAGATTAGGCTGTTAGTATTTGATTATGCCAAACATGCTATACTTTCATTTTCACGTGTCTAACACTCTCGGTTAAGGTAGGCAGTACGTCTGCAGCATCAGGCTTTGAGGATACAAGGATAAAAATATTATAATATTGCATTGTCATGGGGACTTGATAAGAGTTCCAAATTTTATTGAATTCGGTGCAGTAGAAGTGGTCGAAAAATCGATCACAAGATTTGAAGCATCGACGACAGTTGATACGCGGTGAAGTTAATAAAAACCGTTTAATAAATATCTTGGGACACATCTTACACAATTCGACCTAGTCCCACGGTAAGCTCAATTAAGGCTTGTGATGTGGGTACCAGGTGACGATATATATAATAGATAGATACATATAAATACTTAAATACATAGACGGCCATGACCAACTAACAAATATTTGTGATAGATAAATACACAAATAATGCCCTCGCCGGGATTCGAACCCGGAACCTCCAGCTTCGTAGGCAGGGTTACTACCAACTAGGCTACGGAGGCTGACAAATGACGGCAGAATGGTAAGTACTTATAATAAAAATAAAAAGCATCATGAATTACGAAATGCTTCCGTAATACCCATCAAACATCCAACATACGGGACACGCATGAATGCCCGCAATCTAATACGCAATGCGAAGCCAATTCCCATCGATGACCCCTATTTACCCATTTATTACCCCTTTATTTACCCCATATTTACCCGTTAAAGTTCATCGGGTCAATAAATTTGTAGCGAGGTTGTGTCATCATCATCGTCAGCCTATCTCAGTCCACTGCTGGACGTAGACCTCTCCTATTAACCCTACAATGCATAACTTTTTTTCGCATGAATAAAGAATAGATGTTCATAAATTTCATAACTATAGAGGTGTATGTTCAGGGAAAAGTAATGAAAAGAAAATCAATAATTGATGAGAAAAATGGTCTGTATCCTTTCAATATTATATCTGACGCTGCCTACCTCGTTTTAAGCGTAATCTGTAAATGTGTATGTGTCATCATCAGCCTATATTAGTCCACTGCTGGACGTAGGCCTCTCCTATTAACTATGTGTATAGACGCATTAGGAGGTAAATGCCCATAATCGCCACGCCGCTTGCCCAGTAGCGGATTGGCGATCGCAGTAATGTGTCCACTATGATGACGCTGCTGCCCATCATCAATCTTGTAGAATGGTCAGTGACACTTCAATCCCTTAGTCGACTCTTACGGCACCCGCAGGAGAGTTGGGGTAAACATGTATGTATGTATATTGGTTATGCCTTATCTAAGATGACGGTGCTGCCCATTACCAAATTTCTATAAACGAATAGGCAGTGAAACTTCAATCCCTTTGTCGACTCTTACGACACCCACGGGAAGAGTTGGGGTGGTGACAAATGTTTTCTTACTTCCGTCAACACGCGGCAGGCGAGATTTTATAACGTGTGTAAATCTAATAGGGCCATAAATTAAGCCAGACATAGGGTTCAATAGTTTAATCATTCATTAATACATGTTTCAAACAACCGTAGACAACCGTTTGAACAAACTGCCTGGCAAAAACGTATCTCTTTAGATTCGTCTTGTCCGTTTGTCACAGCCGATTTACTTGGAAACTATTATTACTGCAGTAATTAAATTTGAAGCCCTGGACGCATTTCTTAACGGCTGGCCACAAATTGCTCTCGGCTGGGAGAAGAGGAAATCCAGAGGGAGGCCGTTTCCCAGCAGTGGGACACTCTACAAGCTATATAACAATAATGAAAATTACATTTGATAAGGATTGTAAAATGGGAAGAGGTGGCCCAACAACAAACTGGACTCTTTGCAAATGGTTGACTTACATTACGCGAGCAAAGCCACGGGAAGAAGCTAGTGTTACACAAGCCTGCCTACAATTATTTGGTGCAAGCTGCATGAAAGTCGGGTTAAAGTCAAAGTGCATAACTTACAACACCGTGCAGTTTTAACTGCCTAAATTCGCGACCCAGCTAGGTCATTTTGACTACGCGAAATACACGATTTTTTAAATTAATTATGTGCCCATGAGGAATTTTTAGTTCACGGCAGAAAAAATACACTTGTCACCACCCCAACTCTTACCACGGGTGTCGTAAGAGTTGGCTAAGGGATTAAAGTGTCACTAACTATTCTTAGATATAAGATTCATGATGGGCAGCAGCGACATCATAGTGGACACATTACTGTGATCGCCAATCCGCTTGCCCAGCGTGGGCATTTACCTCCTAATGCGTCTGTACGCATAGTTAATAGGAGACGCCGACGTCCAGTAGTGGACTGAGATAGGCTGATAATGTGAGGAATTAGTGCCCAATAAACACTCATCTGTCACTTCTATTGTAATGATATAAGATTGAAGATAGATAACATGTCTTTGGTCAGAGACGCGTAGCTACTGGGGATGTGCATATCTTGGGTTTGATGGCAACTCGAGGCCTTCTCGCGGCTACACGTCTCCTTTTAATCAACGAGTAGTCGCGACAATGCTGCGTGCTGCTGTCAATCATAAGATAGGCTAAGGCTAAGCTTCTGATATTTTGTATCAATGTAGTTCAGGTACATTTCACCATACTAATCCTTTGTGCTTATACAGGGTGGAAAGGGACGACGTTCCATCCAGCTACCGACCGAGTCTACCAACCATTACGATGAACTTTCAGTATGGGACCAACATCAAAATATTTAAAAAAAAATTAACCCCTCATACAAAGTGAGTGATTAGTTAGAGTTCAATAGTATGGAAAAGTCACTGAAAGTTCATGTACTATTAGGACCAGTTAGGAAATGTACTATTGTTTATTATTCATGTAGGTACTTATTTCATTTAGAAGTTTAATTTTTTTATTCTAGAATTGTATTCAAATTATAATTAGGTTTTTATTTATCAAATTATTTATTATTATTAGCCTTTATTTATCTCTCTTTAAGTTAGGTGTGTGTTTATAAAAAATGTCTATAAAAGTAAAATATTTTTTTTTATGTAATCAATTCATTAATGCATGTTATTTTAATAAGATGTATTATTATACTGTTTTGAAAAAACAATTCCACCTGAGTTTCTTACTGGTGCTTCTTCTCAAGTATTAGATTTTTTTTCTCTCTTGATATTGTGTCAGACGATTCGAAAATACTTATTAATAAGCTTACTTGAATAAAGAATAGTTTGATTTTGACTTTGACTATAAAACGAGACTGGAAATTATGAACACTTTCGCATCGGTGTCGGTCGGTATGAAAAGTATTTTTTTTTGGCGATGTTCATATTTGTTCCATGGGAAACCTTGTTCAGTAAGACCACCTTAAGACGTTTTTCACAGTTGGGATCACGACCCCGTAATCACCCTTTATTTACCTTAATGTCTCCGTATTTCGCAATAGTCCAACACAATAAATAAATTAGCAAGTCTGAATACAGTGGACTAGCTGCAATTATCTGCGCTGTTACAGTGCTAAGAGAATTACTCGTATTTTGTATTCGGTGCAAACGTAACGTAATAGGATTTGAAACTCCGTCTTGGCTAAGAACACAGTTATATTATATCTATGCTTGTTTAATCTTACTAGGTTCAGGGGTTATGTAATGCTACCCGCCAGTAATACTACCTACTTGCTTAGTAGCGTATGCCTAACTATAAAGTTTACTTAATTTTTACTTTTAATTTTAAGGTTCTCCAGTGGCGGCCACGTACCGGAAGCCGTAGCGTGGGTATGCCCTCAAAAGGTGGACTGATGACCTGGTGAAGGTCGCAGGAGTCCGATGGATGTGGGTGGCGCAGGACCGGTCATTGTGGCAATCTTTGGGAGAGGCCTATGTTCAGCGACAGACGAATGATATGATGATGATTTTAATTGGAATTAGTACTTATATATATACGGCAAAACAACTTTGCACACACCGTATGAACACCGTATTTTTATTGATTTCCGTTAAATTGGACAGGTTACTTGAGACATTAATAGAAGTTGCCTGGTATATCGGCAATTGTTAATATCGAAAAAAAAAATATTTTTCGTTTTCATACATAATAATTGTAATGGCAAGTGTGAGAGAACCTTAAGAATAAGATCTCAGGCGACTGACGGCACATGTCAAAATAAGTAACATTAGAATCTAATAAAGGTTGCTTATACACTTGTTCAGTCATTAAACTTATTTTTTTAATAACTCAGTTACAGTAAGAGTAAGTTATTTTTGACCTAAATAAGCTTCCTCTAAATTACGGAAATCAATAAAAACACCGTGTATAAGTCATACTGAGTAACTTAAGAGACCATCCCCAATCACACAATATCACAAATAATAAGACTTTTTCGAACATATTGGTTACGTGATGATTAGATTAGATTAGATTATTTTATTTCATGATAAAAGATTACATAATAAATTTTCATACATGTAAAAATTATACGAATTGTTATCATGATCGTCAAAACAAATATTAAAAAATAGAATTATAATGTAACAATGTCAACAAAGATTTAAATACACTATTAAAAACCAAATAAATATTAGCAGTTCTATCCCCCGTTAGGGTTGCTCACCTTAAATTAGAATTCTCATTATACAATTTATACATTTTTCATCACACTTGCTGTCTAAGCGCGCCATTGCTTGCGCGCGTAGCGGGAGTAATAGAAAAGTGAAATTCCCTAGGGAGTAATAGAAATGTCAGTACGTCATTTAATAATATTATGTCTTAAAACTTATTTTTTTGTCGGCAAGTGTGATGAAAAACATTATATGCATCACGGTCGGTAAGCGGAATACTAACTCGAGTCATAAAAGCCCTCCGCCTAACGGCGTCGGGCTTCTAACACTCTCGTTAGTAGTTCCGTACTTACCTCCCTTGATGCACAATGTACTATTAGGTCCTTATACAAAATATCTCAATATTAACTATTTAAATGTCAAGATTCATAAACTCTTGAACTGAATATAATGGTTTATTCAATAAAAGGAGTTTCAGGCGGTGTCGAAATGCTTCGTCAGATGGTTCAAGTCTGAGATCTGCGGGAAGTCGCTCATAATAGATGGGCCCAATGACGCGAGGGTTCTTGCCTGAAAGAGCCATGCGGCGAGGAACGGTTCTCAAACGCCCAGTGCGGCGGAGTGTTTTGCCAGATGCGTTTACTTTATCAAAGCTAGAAAAGTTTTTTCTAACGAACATAATAACTTCGTATACGTAGAGTGAGTAGTGCGTCATGATACCATGTGTTGTGAAATGGTCCCTACACGAAGCCCGTGATTTTGCCCCTATCAACACACGTACGGCACGTTTCTGCATGAGCAGAACTCTGTTGGCATCCGTTGAGTTTCCCCAAATGAGTGTGCCATACGACATTAGCAAGTGAACATTTTATGTAAACATTTTATATGTTTTTTTTTAATAATTACTGTGTATCTCGTGTATTATATTTTTTTATTGAATATATTAGATGGATGGTCGATTGGTGTAAGATTAACCCATTTAAAAAACCACTTAAAAATACATAAATGTTTTAAATTCCTCCTTGCGTCGTATTCCTCATCACTGAGGGTCGTGACTTCTTCTCATAATTTTTGTTTTGACGATGTTACGCCATCTGTCTCGGTCGATTGCAATGTGTAGAGCCTCGTGAACTTTCGAGTCAAGGTTGGTGGATATTTGGTCGGACCATCGCATTGGACTTCGTCCACTAGGCCTTTTTCCTTCGATCTTGCCAGTGACGAGGAGCTTCTCCAAGTTTTAAATTAGCATACATTATTTGCAATATTTTATACGGAAAAGTTTACTTAAACCGATACTTTCGGTTTTGATTGTATCTGTGGTTTTAAAAGGACTATCAATGTTCTATAATATTCATTATTTGTGTTTACAAGAAATTCTTTGTTTTTAATACTTACTTTTTAAAATGTAATTTGGCATCATATCGTAGAACGATTATTTACAGCTACTTCAAAGACCTGACTTACGATAAGCTCCAAACTTCATATCTATTATAGTCAATTCATCTACAGAATATTAAGTAGTAAATTATAAGTTGAAATAGAAATACGACGAACAATTTGAATATTTATATCGGCGCAATCGCATGGTAACACAGAGAAATGAGTTCTGTTCATCATCATCATATCAGCCGAAAGACGTCCACTGCTGAACATAGGCCTCCCCCAAAGATTGCCACAATGATCGGTCCTGTGCCACCCTCATTCAGCGGACTCCTGTAACCTTCACCAGGTCATCAGTCCACCTTGTGGGGGGCCTACCCAGTTACCCACGCTGCGCCTTCCGGTACGTGGCCGCCACTCGAGAAATAAGTTCTGTTAATCCCTGCTAATTCCATAAATACATAAGTTACTCTGTCTGTTCGTTACGCTTTCATGACTAAATGTATGAAATGTGATAAGGAGATAGTGTGAGTCCCGGGGAAAGACATAGTGCAGTTATTTTTAACTGACTTCAAGGAGCAGATTCTCTATTCAACTGTTTTTTTTACGCGACTGCCAAAAGGAGAGTTAAGATGTGTTTAGCCCCTATGTATGTTTCTGATTTTCATTAAACAAACAGAACTTCGCGATGGCTCAACCGATTTTTTGTATGTATGTTACTCGGTAGGTATATCTGACAATAGAGAACCGATTTTGATTTGGGAGAATCATCTGGTAATTGTTGGGGGAGGCCTATGTACAGCAATGGTCCTCTTGCGGCTGATATTATGATGATGATGTTGTTATAGCTATTTAAAAGTAATAAACATAGCAATTACAAAGAATAACGCAAATTTGTATGATCTCTGAATGAAAATTAAATCCAAACATTAACCCTTCGTCCTTTCGTGGTCTAAATTAATAAAGTCCTAATGAAGTAGTCTCCAACTTTTCAAAATAATGTAATGTCAACATACTAACTTTCAGGAAATGTAAACATTGAAGAAGATTTTACCCTAGTTTCCTCTCTAGAATGCAAGGTCAGACCGTTAGTCGCTCTCGTAAAATAAACTTGGTTTGAAAGCATATTTGCATAGTGCAACGTAAACAGTAGGGTGGGTCATTTTTCAAAAATTTCGATTTTCTGAAGATAATAGTTACAAAACGGTGCCATTTGATATTTGATTATCACTCTTATTTTTATTATATTTTTAATTTAAGTTTTTCTGCCTCCGGATTTGATTAGTAATTTTCTTAAAATGTATGGAACTTCAAAAAAAAAAGTTATTATTTTCGACTTTTTTTTCGTCTCTTTTGGCTCCATAACTATAGAAAAGTTATTTCCAGGTAAACACAATACTCAAACATAGCTCAAGTTGCAATAAAAAGTAAAAACATAGATATATTAGATATCAACTGTGGTCAGTACAAAATGTACTGAAGTTTCTATGAAATCTTTCAATTAGATCCGGAGGCAGAAAATTAATTCCGATGGCCAAATAATTTTGCACACTCTTTGTCGACCTAAATACGGAACTATTGACAACTGTTGCTAGTAAAAAACAAATACTTTTTTTTTCTTCATACATCAGTGACCCACCCTAGTAAACAGTTGTGATTCGTTTAAGGGTATAGGGTTCAGTTCATGTTCTGTAAAAAAAACTGAATTCAGTAAACATTTTTTTTTTTCAATAATAGGTGCCTCCGAAGATTACGAAAACTATAACATTACATTCCGCCAGCAACTCTACTCACACGTAGGCTACATTCACATGGCGACTATTCCATTCGGTATTTTCTCGAATACGGTTTCATCGTATACGGAACGGCCATTCACACGGTGCGAGATCCACTCGATTTTTTTCACGTATGCGGTCAAACGACGTTCCAAACACAACTAGCTGCCTACCCCGCGCGCGTCACGTATAGATACGAGAAATCAGTTTATCCGTGTGAACGAACTAACTTAAATACAAGCGCCACTGGGCATCGGTTCGATAAAATCGTTCCGAGAATCTCGCGTTCTCGGTGCCAAGACCCTACGGTATACGGTAAAAAAAATACTCGAATACGAGATTTTCTCGTATAGACGCCATGTGATCGATTTTCAGAGTTGCCATACAAATTTTGCTGCCAGTAGGATATTCGATAAAATCTCGCAGACGATAAACGGGAAAAATTACGGCGAGTGAACGTACCCTTACGGTAGTCAACTAGTTGGTCGACTCAATGGTCACTAATGGGTAACGCGGCGTGAACTAGTAGGCAATCCAAATGGTTGCTCGATAGGTACCGTGTGGTCAATGTGTGACGAACGTGTGTGTGTGTGTGACCTTTAGTGTTCGGCGCGTTGACCACTCTCCGTACACAATCAACGCGTAGACCACTCGTCGTACACTACTTTAATATCATTTTCGAAATGAAATCCAGAACGGCCGCGGGCGGTGGTAGCGGGGGCGACGCAAGGAAAGATCTACCCTCAGTGTTACTTTTGTCATAAAGGGGGTTGCACACAACACTGACTACAGTCATCACTTGCTAATAAGGGGGCGTCTACACTGTCGAGCTTATTAGCAAGTGACGTCGTGGCCGGTACCCGTTGTACGCTGGCCCGCAGTACGCGTCGAGCTTTGGCCGAAGGTGCTCCGGACGAGGACCCTCTTAATGGGTCGAAACATGTCGAGCAATCATCGACTTAAATACGTGAGTAACCCGGGTCGATAATATTTTGATATGTTTGAGTCTCACATTAATTATAATTCTAAAATTGAAATCCAGAATGACGTAGGGCTTAAATTTCAATATTTGTAGAGTCGAGTCGCTGTTGCGTTGTTATAATGTGCGAAGACTTGTACGTATACAGAAACCAAACCAGTCTCTTAGAATAACTGTATCATTCGTCCTCCGTCAAACTACGGTCGCGTACCCAAAGTACTTACATCCAAGCCTCTGCGGATACAATTTCGTACGAAAAATAGATTCAATTTGCGTATCTGCGAAACGATTTTAGTTTCTCCCTGATATTGTCGATATATTTTACTTCGTTGGTTCCGCGAATATTTACGGGGCCGATAAGGAGTTTTGTTGACGAATAAAGATGTCAATTCGGTGCTGTAATACCAGTTTGTAATGTGTACTGGGTTCTGTGATTGTTTAATTTAGAAATGGTTGTAAGACATATATTATTTTTCTTTCAGGTTATTTACACATGTTTCATGTTTATGATTTAGATAGATAGATAGATAAAAACTTTATTCGCATCCACAATTTACATGGCATAAAACGAACAATGAAAACTTAGGGATTAATTAACACAATATAATTAATATCTAGGTACGTTTTTCTTAAAACTATTACAAATAGAAGATCTAGGCCATGTGTCGTGGCATAGAATGGGCGCTAGCACAGCATCATGATGCGGCAGAAGCCACATCGCTGATATTCTGCGTTTGTTAGTCGTATACCTCGAAATCACAAAATTATTGTAGCTTTTCACCTATTCGCGTTTCGCCGCGATAGCGTATTTTTTTGTTGCATGAAATATCGGTGGTATATTTTGTTACTCGCATATATTTTTAATAGATTTTTACAATAGTAGCAAATTTTGATGTAGCATGTATTATTAATAGCCTATTTAGTTAGCCGCATTTATTTTCAATAGATGTTTGCAACAGTAGCAAATTAATACAATAATACAGAAATGTTCCCTCCGTGTGAACTTGATTCATTTAAAACCCGAGAACCTTTCCGCTCCAACGGCCATCGGTTCTACGCCGCCCACTGCCACTTAAGTTTCTGCGATCCGGAGACCTATATCTTTTACTTTGGTTCTGCGCGACATGTAATAACGCGTTACAAGCAAATATCTATTGAGATGAAAAGCAATTACAATGAAAAAAGGCAAGAAAGTAAATATGCTAAGAATTTTATACACCATTGTAATTGGCTACCAGAAATAATTCTACTAGAAAAAAAAACTGTTAAGAAATTTTGAGATCGCGGTGAAACGCGAAAATGTGAAAAGCTTTTATGATTTCGAGGTATACGACTAACAAACGTAAATTTATTTGGTATATGACTATAACTGGGAAAAAAATAAAAATATAAAAACAAAACATTTTGTTAATAAATAATTTGATTTGAGTTTTCACAAAAAATATGATATATTTAAATTTTAATAGCTTTTTGCCTTTGGTTGCGACACCGGCGACCATTTTATATGTCATTTCCTATCACTAGGTTTCGATTAAGTCACCCTTCTAACAAATTTCCTTGAACCCTTCTGTCTGGATCTCTGCAATTATGTGCAATCGCTATGATGTATATCAGGGTGCTTAGCCAATCGCTAACGCTTAATAGCGTATCGTAGTTTTCCCTCCCTGTCACTCTTTCATATTAGTGCGACAAAGAAGGGTCAAGGGCAACTTGTCTAAGCACCCAGAGTGGACACGGTACTCAAAAATATTTGAACATGCACTTTAATGCCATGGTAATAATGCCTGGCCTACTACCGGGATAAACGAAATTCGTAAATTTCGAGAATATTTCTCTGTTACTCAAACGATGGCGTCATTAGAGTGAGAGAGACAAATCCTCGAAATTTACGAATGTCTTTTTTCGCGGTATGGCCGCTGCGCAAATGTTTGTGAGCACCTTGGTGCTTAGACAAGTTGCCAATCGCTAACGCTTCATCGTCAATCGTAAACAAAAGGCAGCTACCTGTCTTTGTCGCACTAATATGAAAGAGTGACAGAGAGGGAAAACTACGATACGCTATCAAGCGTTAGCGATTGGCAACTTGGCTAAGCATCCTTGACTGTTCCGATATATCTGTTCGAATGTACAAGATTGAACGCATTTAGTGCAGTAACCTTCTGTACAACTAGGGCTTGCATTTCGAGTATTCGAAACATTCGAGTATTCGGTCCATTTTAGTTTTCGAATAAGAAGACATAACTTAATCGAATATGTTTTTATTACTCAAAAATATAAAAAAATATATGAAAACGAATAAATTCTCATATATTAATTAAATTTAACTTCATCCCGAACCTTGTAACGTGTCTGAAACGTCGGGACGAAGTTAACTTTAATAAATATACGTGGTTTTATCCATTTTCATAGTTTTATTTCATGTGTAATCGTCGCGGTAACCGAAGACAATATTAAATAATAAAAAATCTAAATTTCGCCGGATATTGTATTGTCGAATTTCACTTCCCATGCAAATTTTTACAGAAGTGTTATTTGGCCGAATTTCATTTCCCAACTTTAAATGATCCAACCTCACCTTACTCAACCTGGTGGGTAATTCTCATTTCCCAACAATGAGGTTGGGAAATGAAATGGTTGTGAAATAATTAATTGCCAAAAGTTATTCGGCCGAATGACACTTCTGCGAAAAGTTGGTTGGGAAGTCAAATTCGACAATACAATTTTCAGAGAAAAGACAGGATATCTAGTATCACATACTGTGTGCAATATGTGCATAAAGCCTACTTTCCTATGAAACAAAACAACAGTCAAGTACGTACGCCCACCGCACGTGTAAAAGAACGCAGGGTAATATGGTCCCTGGGGCCGAGACTGACAGCTCGACTACCGATTGATGGATGTGGAGCAAAAATAGAAAGATTTGGTTTGAGACGACCTGGCGACAGTGTTATGTTAACGCCGAATATGCTTTATATCTTTTATAGTATACGGATCGCAAAAAGATTATGGATAGTAATGGCCTTGATCAAAACAAAAATCACTATCGTGTCAATTGTTACGAAAGTTAGTCATACTAATAGCAAGTTAAATCAGAATCTTTTTTCGAACTGTCAAAACGATCACCACTATGGAATTTTATATGAAACACACAAAAATGACGTCACGTTTGAGTACTGCCAAATGACCTACTCTTTTAAGTTCTTTTCAATTTATTAAATAGAAGTTTTGTACAAAAATTACTGCAATCTACATCTTAGTAATAATTTCTTCGTGTAAATAATTTATTTTAACTGCAGTCATCATTCCTATTGTAGTGTGTACTCTGTTTAACAACCATTGGTAGTCAAAAAATGCAACAAAATTAAAATAAGGTCGCTCATTGAAAATTTGAGTTTGATATTTTTTGTCACTGCCAAAATTCGTTACATTTAAAATTACTTCGTAACTTAAAAATTACCTTACCTTACGTTAAATTGTTTTTTCTATTGAAGGCCTTTAACTATCTACACTTTTTTTGCAATCGACACATACGTGTATTTTCTTTCTCGTAATATTTCAAAGCTACATTTTACAATGTCGCAAACAGAGACATTGTAAAATGTAAGTTTTTAAAACGCGACCCTGTACGTTAGTACTCAATAATTCATATTATCTTCCTTGCTTCGTCTTCTAGATTAGTAATAAACACTATGTAGTACCACAATATCTGGTCGCCAGTACACACTTAAATGTGCATTTAGACCAAACGAGCATTCGCTCATTCTATCCCCCACTCTAAGAAATTCATTCGTTACACAAAACGTGATTCGTCGAAATTCGTTGATTTCGTAGAGTGGCGGATAGAAGGAGCTAATGCTCTTTTGGTCGAAATACACCTTAAGGTAAGTTCGTTTAATCATTATATACAGTATTAGCCGTACCATGAGTTGGAAAGTAAAGAATACGTCAGGTTTTACTCGATACGTAATGCATTCTATCCCGCTCGCACTGTTATATCGGAACGAGCGCGATGGCCTGCTTTACGTATCGAGTAAAACCACAGAATTAGATTTGGATAGAAGAAACAAGTTCATTCATTTGTATGGCGGCCGAGCGTGTCAGATTTTGTACTGAATTTGTTACTTGCCTATGATTTTAAATATGTCTCAGGCCCTT
Organism: Thaumatotibia leucotreta; assembly: GCA_025490895.1. Taxonomy (NCBI): domain Eukaryota; kingdom Metazoa; phylum Arthropoda; class Insecta; order Lepidoptera; family Tortricidae; genus Thaumatotibia; species Thaumatotibia leucotreta. The sequence goes on from JALPQI010021788.1 coordinate 15,660, forward strand.
GAGTATTCATATTTTTTTGTATTGTTGCAATTAACATTACTTAAGGAGGCATTATTAATATTTTTGTTCACTTCAACTTCCAAAATTTGACGCCTGAAAGCTGCAAACTGCGATTAAAGACGGACAACTCAGTGGATTTCACTGAGTTCATTTGACACGCTAAGTAGATACGTTTGCTTGATCTATGGTATATATGACATCTGTGAGTAAAACCTAACTTTACTGCTACATTGCAAAGTCATAGTACGGCTACTGTTCTTAAGGCAAAGTTGCGCCTCGAATGCCATGTCACCGCGTTAAGGCCGTGCTCTACCGAGCGCGGAACGAGCTGCAGTGGGAATCTGATTTATGCCCTCTCAACTCACTCCGAGGCCCTTAAGGGGCTGTCAATAACCAATAGCCGGCAGGTTGACTTAGTATCGATTTAAACTTTTACGATTTTTACTTGTATTATTATCAATAATCGGTATGTAACCGCGTGAACGAAATCAACGAATTTCGACGAATTACGTTTGTGTACGTAGCGAACGAATTTCGTAGAGTGGGGGATAGAATGAGCATTCGCTGGTTTGGTGTACCTACATCCATCTTTAATTTACATTTACAATCGCCCTGTTCGAAAAGCATTCAAACGTAAATGTACGCAATGTAGTATTAATTATGCTATTGAATATTGATGTTCATTACATTATAAAATTGTCAGCCTCTGTAGCCTAGCTAGTAGTGACCCTGCCTACGAAGCTGAGGTTCCGTGTTCGAATCCCTACGAGAGCATTATTTGTGTATATATTTATCACAAATATTTATTTTATTCCTTAGTCGTGGCTATCTATGTATTTAAGTATCTATATGTAACTATCTATCTATTATATATATATATGTCGTCGTCTGGCACTCACATCACAAGCCTTAATTGAGCTTACCGTGGGACTAGGTTGATTTGTATAAAATGTTAAATTAATTACTCAATTTAATTATTATTAATCGTCGGGATGTTTTGAATTTTGTATTGATGTTAGTTACATCGTTTTTAGGGTTCCGTAGCCAAAATGGCAAAAACGGAACCCTTATAGATTCATCATGTCCGTCTGTCCGTCTGTCCGCCTGTCCGTCTGTCCGTCTGTCACAGCCGATTTACTCGGAAACTATAAATGCTACAGTAACGAAATTTGGTAAGGATATGTGTTGTATGAACCGCTACAGGATTATGATACTAAATTGTGAAACAAACTATTGGGGTAGGGGGCTAGGGGCCCTCCATACATGTAACTGACGGATAGAAACATTTTTTTAGTTGTATATAAGCGTGTGAGGTATTAATAGAAAGGTCTTTAAAAATGATATGAAGGTTTATAAATCTCATTTTTATTTAAGCAAATTGTTTTCGAGATATCAGCACTCAAAGTCTGAAAAATGTGTCCCCCCCCCCCCCCCCTCTATTTTTTAAACTACGCGATATAAAATTCTTAAAAAATATATGTTATGCACATTAATAAACTCTATCAACGATTTTTGGTTTGATTAAATTATCTCCTATAGTTTTTGAGGTAGGTTGATTTAACTGTATTTTTTTAATAATAAATTGATAATGGTACGGAACCCTTCGCAGGCGAGTCAGACTCGCACTTGGCCGGTTTTTTATGGTTATAATTACATACATGTTTGTATCAAATTCAAATATTTTATTGCGTTTCATTTTTTTATATATATGTATATTTATTTTCAAAACTACAATTTACGTTTCATTTATACGTACATATAAAACATGGAAGAAATTCGAGAATGCTCGATCGTTTACTCACGCCTTA
>JALPQI010021789.1:0-18386 GCA_025490895.1 Thaumatotibia leucotreta
GTCACATCGAAATAACGTTAAAGCATTTTTTTTATCAAAAAAGTTTAGTGACCCGGTCGAAACTTTTGTATGGAAACGTAACTAGGGTACCTTGTCACGGCATTTACTAAACTTTAGTAACTTAAATGTAAAGGCACTATTTTAGTACCTTTAATGCAAAAACATATTTGTATCAAAATGTTATTTGGTACAATTATTGCAGAAATCCATATATTTTTATTTATAAAAAGTTCTGTTTTAGTCGTGTAAAACATACAATTTTACATTTGACTAAACAGAGTACCTTGTCACGATAAGTCATTATCTTCAAGAAATAGAGTAAAACTAGGATAAAATACCCAATTATACAATATACATAACCTACTACTTTATGATCTATTAAGTCTTTAATCAATATTATAATATTAATTAGTTTAGTGACCCAGTCGAAACTTTTGTATGGAAACGTAACTAGGGTACCTACCTTGTCACGGCATTTACTAAACTTTAGTAACTTCAATTTAAAGGCACTATTTTAGTACCTATAACGCAAAAAATATTTGTATCAAAATGTTATTTGGTACAATTATTGCAGAAATCAATATATTTTTATTTATAAAAATGTCCGTGATTTTAGACTACCCTATAACATATTCTCCGATTTGATTCATTTTGATGAATCAAATCGGAGTCGGACAGTTGGGTACCCTTCCTTGTTAGAAAGAGGCATTTGACTACCCGCGACGGAAATATTGACAAAATTATTCAAATTTTAAACGCTTTAAGACATGGCGTGACAAGGTACCCTGAGTACTAAATTTTATGGTCGGAGAAATATACTAAAAAACATAATTTTACTGATATTCTTGTACACACGTGTTCCTTAGGATGTAAATAACCCAATTATAGTACAAACCCATTTTGGCACTTTTTCACCCGCTTCGACAAAAACTCATGTAACTCTGTAACTAAATGCCGTGACTAGGTACCTTTCCATGTGCGTAGCCACAAATGTTAATGTTGTTCATCAGGCACTGTCATGGTCAGAGTATAAAAAGGGAAATACTGTAAAGTATTTAATATATTGTAATATTGTACACCTAATGGTTTGATTAATTTTGCTTCTCAAGGATTTGGGGACAGAACAAGTGATGTTGTCATAGTAGAGAACTGTAACTTCCTTGATGGATTACAAGAAGGAAGTTCTATCTTAGCAGTCAGAGGCTTCAAACACCTTGAACATGCATTTCAGGCATAAAACTCTTAAGGCCACCAAGTGTAAAAGCTGGTGAAAAGTTATCTAAAACTGAAGTTCGACAAACCAAGATAATTGCTATTTGCTAGTTAACGAATTTTGATTAAACGCGTGATTAGGCGTATAAGAGAATTTAGTATGCTAAAACAACATGCAGTGATAAATACTAACTTACGTCATGTTCTTGATCATATCATTACCATTGCATGTGGTCTTATAAACTTGCAGAATTCTCTTATTAAATAATGTAACATGGTATTATGATTATTTGATCATTATTGTCATTAAAAATATATAGTATGCATGTTCGGTAGGTAATTAATGTCTCAGTCTAATGTATAATATTAATATCATGTTGTCAGAAAGTATTCATTATCTGTAGGGGTTGTGAAACTGTTTACTTGTTGCTTACATGCAAAAGAGGAAATATAAAATAAAAATAATAAGAAGCCTGAAATTGTTTTTTATTTCATTATATTATCACACATTGGTGCTGCTACACAAAATGGGATAAATATTATGTTTTTTCCAAGAAACAGTTAACTTTTGTAGTAACTTAATAACATGTTGGAGAAGAACCGCTATGGACAGGAAAGAGTGGAAATCTTTAGAGGAGGCCTATGCCGGAGGGCAAGACGACTATGCCGATGTCTAAAATATATATATTTATGTTATCAATTATTATTGTAGTCGTTAAGTAAAGGCTATAAAATAAAATAACATATTCACTGTCATAATTCACTAACACAATGTCTACTTTCTTTGTTTTTTCAAATTGGCTATCAGCAACACAAAAATAGCATTTTTTGACACCAGTTGCATACATTTGCAGCTGTACCTGTGCCTTCCATTTTTCAAATAATTATCTTTGGATTTTGCTTTAGCAGGGCATTTAATTTGTATGATAGCATCTTTTGTTACACCGTCAGGAGACGCCACACACTCACTTCATGTGCCTTTGATGCATGCATCTCATACCACAAGCTGCTTCTGTTTTGCTTCCTTGTGGCTTCTTCTATGGTATTTATTGCTGCTGCAGTGAATTTTTTTTCATCAAGCCTACAATTCTGTCAACATCTACTTTAATATCTTCAGATTGATCTATCATAAAGCAGTGCAATGAGTACTGCATAATTCCAGAATGCTTATAATCAACTTGATACTTTAGCAATATACAGTTCTCAATCTTCCTCCTTTTAGCTTCAGAAATAAATTCATTGTATAATGCTGGATCACTTGGGTCTATGAGGTATTTCCTTTTGACTCATTTGCTGCACTTTGATATACTTTAGAGTAGTCCCTACTTTCGACAAAGTCGATTTTTTCCAATAGCATTCTACAGAAGTACATGAAGGCTCCTCAGACTGACGGTGGACCCACATTAAAAAAGCAACTGCATGCTTACATCCTCCAGCTGAGGCAGCACAATCATGACACTGACAACTAATAATTTCGCAGTCACGTTCGTTTACAATCAAAGTCACATTGTATGCTTTGGCTCGTACTTTGTGCTCAGGGCACATCTTACATTTGACTGTGCACATTCCATTTTCCCGGTGTAGTTGGACATAACCAATCGCATCGTCACCATAATGATTCTCTTGCTGACCTGTGATACAAAGGCAAAAATTAGGACAAAAAGAAATTACATTAACATAACCTAAAATTAGCTCATACAAAACCTCCGAACTTGTCCTTATTGTATTTATACATTTATATACAAATAAATAATTAGTATAGGGTACTTACAGTTTTTACATTTTTAAGTTCCGCAGCATAGTAATCAACGTTATCTTTATGCAATCATAAATGCATCTATCTTAGGTAGGTTGCTGCTGTCCGCTCGCACAAAATTTGCCTCCATTTTCAGATACCACACGAATATTTACACCGGAAGATATAATATTTATTAGAAAAGTCTTTAGAATTAGCACAAAGATCGAATTAAACAACAATAATATCTCGAAACACGAACTACACTCTGATAAGGAAGCAATGCATAAGCAATGTTTACTTGCAACTGACGTCACAGGAACGCTGACCAATCATAGGGCGTTGGCTGTCACAGATAATTTTTCAAAAAATATTTAATTTATTTTGGTGAAATAAATTATGCTACAAATAGGCATATTTTTTTCTAAAACTAAGTGAAATGTAGTATAAATTATGCTATTTTCTAATAGGATGACCACATTTTGGGGTATATTTTTAATGTTGTCGAATACCCTACTTTGATCCCGGATGTATAAGGCCGGCCTAAGGCTTCATCACAGTAGGTCGTCAGGCAAAAAAAAAACGCGTCGTGTGAAACCGCTCAAATATTTTTTCTATTCAATGACAAAATTGATGCCGTCTTGAATTTTCCACGGGATGGTTTCGTTGATATTTTTTTTATTGGCGATAATGACAAAATAGAAAGTGATAATCTTAAGCATTTTCAATATTCGCAATTGCAAATTTAGCTTGCACTCACGTATTTTTTCTTCTCTTCAAAAACTTATTCAAGTTCTTCCCTCTTTACCAACTTATTTATTATTCTTCTTGTAGAACGAGGGGCCGCACATAGTGTGCCACTAAGAGGGATAGACATAGTCACTTACTACTAAGAAGATACTTGCGTGTGTGGCACTTAGTGACGTATTCAACACATTTGTCTGGCACTTACATTTAGCATCTAATGCACACACGCACAAAAAATAGTGGCACAGTGATAAGGACGGACGATTATCGTTCCTTTTCACTTCCACTAGTAAAAAGTTTCATAAGACCATCCCTTTCGTTCTTGCTATTATTATAACGTTGTCAAATCCATATTATTCCTACATTCATGTTGTAGAAAGATTATTAGGTAGGATTGTTTGTTGTAATTATGAAGAATTAGGTATAATTGTAATTATGAAGAAAAAATAAGTAATAAGACATAAAATATGAATTTATTTAATAATTTGTCGTCTTGGTAGGTTTTTAGTGTAATTTCATTTTGGTAAAGTAAAATATTCCAAAAAAATTAGTACGCTGTCATGAAATTGAACACAACTTTTTGAATTTGCTGCCTTTTTCTACTGAGACAGATTGCTGGACACAGTATAATCAGTCAACAATTTAAAATTTTCTCTTTTACCAATTCGATTATAAAAACAGGATAAACTAAGCACCCGAACTATAAAAAAAAAAACAATTTTACAATCTGGCAGCCCTGCGATAGAAATGCTTTGATGTTTTCAAAGGTAAATAATCTGGCAGCACTGGCAGTGACAGATACGACCATCGTATACAAATAACGTCGCTTATCAATCGTCAAAATCCGGTAGAATATGACAACAACCATAGTATGGAAATCAAAATGTACGATAAAATGCCGTTTGTCAAGTTAACAGCACGACCATCATAAGCCCCCAGGTTTTTAAACAATATGTATAACAGCAAAACCAATTACAGGCTTTCGCAAATAGGATACAAAATACAGAATCATATCAATGCAACAGACAAAAAAGCCTGATAATTATGTAGAGAGCAAAATGAAACAATAGAAACAACAATTGGCAAGTAAGTACTTATTCTTCTGCGGACGAGGGAGCAATAAACTGGATGTATCTAAACATTGTCAAATGAACCCTCGTATTTTAAAACTACCTAAACTATTCAATTTCTTACACCATTCCAACTTTCCGCACTCAAAAGGGTCCGACTGAAAACCAGGCGTTGCAGTAGAAACATACCTAGTGTAGCATTATGCTGAGACAAGGCCCTTTTCGACGTTACACAATACCCCACACTTTAAAAAGGTACAAAAAAACTGTTAGTTTTAATTTACTTTTAACCTAAGACTATATAAAATTAATGTGATAATGTATAATGTAAATAATCTCATACATCACGATTTCATAAGAAATACATTACGTTCATGGCAAAAGAACGTAATGTTTTTCTCCGGGGTGAGACCCTGGTGATCTGTAATACAGATATATATCTAGTTCAGACTCCAGTCTCTCACAAAAGATTACAGTACTTACCATATCCTAATTGTTGCAATTATATACTGTGTTACTGTTACCATTTGTATTCCTTTGTGAGCTGATAAATAAACATTTGTCATTATTATTATTAATGTTGAATAACATTTTTGTAGTTAAGAGACTGTAACGCCTTATAATGGGTTTTAGATGGGTGTCAGGGTCGTAGCTTCAATCCAATACGTGAAATGTCTTGTGCACGTTCTCTAGAGAATTATTGTTCAATCTTCATCCCCGTGTAGGTCGCCATTTGGCCTCGCATTGAGGTTAAAACGTGTTTTCGATACCTCTTTTCACTGCTAGCTTTTTTATTTTTGCTTAATGGCTTCTGTGTTCATAGTAACTTTAAAAGCATATAAAACTCTGTAATACAACAAATTGTGACCTTCGTCATCCTTATGTCGTTCAAGTTTAAAGTCAGTAAGTTGATGTTTGGGACAGAAAAGTTAAGTGGTCCCAAACTCATCAAAGTTAGAGTAAACGATGAAAGTAGATTGATCTAGGAAGTCGTAGAGAAATATGGCACATGAAGGTATCTTATCTTGTACTTTGACTGATTTGATATTCGTACTTGTTCATTGTCTAAAAAGTTTGTATACAGTGTGTTACCATGACCCAGGCTTTTACGAAAATGGGTAATAATACGCATTACTGGCAATCGTTTTCAAGTATTAAGAGTTGACAAATATTTAAATTAACTGTACAATTATTTTTATTTCGTTCGAACGATCAATGTAACGCGTGTACTGCTTAGTTGTCAAACGTTGCGAGTAGCTGCGTCTGTCATTGTCAAGTGCCAATTAACGATTTATTTTGAAGTACATTGCTTCTCAATTAAGTTTTCTTAGAAAGATAATTACTTTTAAAATTATGATTTTTAAACAAATAATGCACATGGTTTGGCTAAGAATCTGCATCTCAATCCTCGGTTCAAATAAAAGCCTGCATCATGTTAACACACTGTATATTCGAGTTTTTTTAGTGCCTGAGCATCTAGTTTAAAATACAATGAGTGTAACAGTGGTTGTATAAAGAGTCGGCCCTTTCACCAAATTTTTCGCGTATTTTTTTGAAAGAGCTTTCATGGCAAATATTATTTACTGAAATTTGAGATTTCTGTATGGGTTTTTTTTTACACACAAACAAAGAAATCTTATCTAAAATAAAAACTAATAATTTAGTACGTGTTATTTAGTAAGATATTGTTTTTTTTTTTCAATTTGTAGTAGGTACTCTGGCAACTATTGCAGTTTCATGGCTACATTCACCGTTAGAAATACAACATTAGGACTATCAATCTTACTACGTATAGAGACTATACTGCAGACAAAATGTGCAAATAGTTGTGCAGAACTTTGTTTAAGATTCTTTAAGATTATTTTTGTGGATAGCCGATAAAGATTTTTATTCATATTTTACAGACAAACGGGTCTTAATCGCGTAAACTTACGCAGGCAGACTCAGGTCTGCCTGCGACCACGGGTGTAACGTCATGCCCGAAACGTCAGGATATAATTAAACGTAAGTTTACGCGATTAAGACCCGTTTGTCTGTAAAATATGAGTGATAATCGTGAAAGTTTAAATCAAGATTTTTATTATTAAGTACGATTATGGGTGTACCTATACTTAGCGAGATACTATTAATGATAAGCTCAATCTAAAATTCAAATTACGTTTATGGTGTGAGTTAACTACATTGTTTATCATTTTATTGTGAGTCGAATCAATCACTCCCGAAATCGAGGTTAGGTCTTAAAAAAGTTATTATCTATCACGAGCCACGGTTCCAATTTTGTTATGTCAATTTTGACATAATATTTGCAAGTTATTTTAGTTCTTGCTATAAATATTTTATCGCTCAAAGGCATGAAGACCTTTCAGCTTCAAAGTTATATCTTATATTATTTCATTATTCTGCAAGAAAATTCAATAAGTACGACATAACAAGAGAACTTTTTAACACTTCATTTGGTGTTTTGAAATCTTAAATATGTATTGTATGAAAAAAATCACTTCAAGGTGTAGCTTTGTGGCCATTTCAAATTACACAATTTCAGTAAAACTATAGAATCCCAATCCCAACTCTTCCCATGGGTGTAATAAGACATAGAAGTTTAATGACGGACAGCAGCGTCATCAATGCCATCATTGTGGACACACTTCTGCGATCGCTAATCCGCGTCTTCAGAGTAGCGTTTATGGCCATTTACCTATTGTGCTCATATGCATAGTTAATAGGAGAAGCCTACATCCAGCAGTGGACTAAAAATAGACTGATCAATGAAAGTTTCAAAAAAGCAACGACAGGCGACAATAATAGAGTACCTTGGTTACTTTATAGTATCATGAAAAGCCTGAACATTTTAAAAGACGTGTCATTTCGTGTATTTCGAATAAAATGTATAATTTTCCATTCCACTTGACTAGTCTTAGATGTATTGATTTAGATGTGTTTTTCGATTTTTCCTGTACAGATATATAGTCTACTGCGTCTCTACGCATACACATCTCTATGTATACCTTTTCACCTTGCCGCATTGTAATAAGGTAAAAAGTGACTTTTTGTAGTTGACTAAATACATCACCGCTTTGGGTGAATTTTCCGGGTTTTTTTCTAATTCGATGTTTAAGTCATAGGTTTTCGTTTCCAATACGGGCGGCCTACAACTCTTAATACCTTGTGTATTGTATAGTCAACCAATTGAAACAATGTCACTATTTGACGCTATACATAAAATTGTAACAAACTTCTTACAATATTTACCGACCTCTAAAGATGGACATTTGACAGCTTATAAATGAGCCTTATATGTATGACGTTAAGACTACCGGAAAGATCGTGAGTCTTACCCTCATATTAACAAGGATTAATTTATAACCGTCAAAAGTTCATTCTGCAATCCTTCTTAACCTCTCGTATGACGCAAATATTTTTTCTTATAGTTTTCTCGTACGCAAATCCACGTTCCGGCATACGAGAGATTAAAAGAGCTTCTTAGCTTAGACAAGTAATATGTTTTCGCTACTATATACTATAACTCAAAATTACTTACAAGTCACTTTGAGAACGACGGCTTCACAGATAATAAAGGATTTATTAATGAAAAAACCCATAGCTTTATCATACTGTTCTTGCACTTCTTGTCCATTTATTATATAACAATTACATGTAAGTATGTATGCACCAAAATATTACCTTTAGTACATATGGTGCCTTTTTAGACACTAGTGCGAGAAGTGGCTAATTTTACGACAGGTCCAAAACTTCGGAGGGCCATCTGTACTAAAAACGTCGTACGAGACACGTGCAAAAAGGAAATTTGTAACTCGTGTCAATTTAAAACACTCCCTTCGATCGTGTTCTAAGACATCCCCACTCGTTTTTCGCACTTGTGTCGTAATTTACTATTATGCACGGACTAAATATTAGTCAAATACAATAAATTAAACATTAATAAATAATAAAATTAAAAAGTCTGTTCACCAAAATTCAAATTTTTGCCCTACCTATACATATATACCGATAGCAAACATCATGGAAGTCATGAATCAACAACAAACGTACACGACACTCAATACAAATACCACACAAGTGAGGATGTTTATCTCTCGGGATTGTTTAGTACGGAAGGTCGAGGGCATGTTCGCCGACTATTACTTCGCCGCAGGGCCTCCTATATTGCTTTATTACGTTATTGTAATATTGTCTTCGTGAGTCGTGATTTCTATACGTAAGATACAAATATTGTTTCAGAGTAGCTCCCCATCTGTCGACGGCCGATCGGTATTAGTCCGTCATTATGGAATTCAGAATTAGTTACGTTTTTAGGAAATAACTGGTTATGCCCATACAAAACTGGTGTTGCATTGCATTCTCTACCTGTCGTTCAAAGTGATGGCGCCATTGCAAAGTGCAAGGGGCCAAATGTGAGTAAAGAGCCCCAATGAGTAGTCCTCAAGAACATCATGATCTACTCTCATGGTCTACCCAAATCAACAGAAGCGAAAACGGCTTACGTATTAAAAAAAAAAGCTTTATGTCGACGGTATACAAACAAAAAATCCGATGCAGCTTCGGCCGAGCCGATACGTGCCAATCCGTGCCGATCTACTTACATTTTATATAGTTCTAGATACAAGTTTAAAATAATCTAGAAATCTACTATGCAAAAGCACATCCCCTCAAAGTCGAACATTACCAAGAATCTGATGTATGTAGTTCCAAAATAGTTTCCTATGTTATTATCTGCTATACGCGGATGTTTTCGCAACCATAACTCAAAATAGTTTATAATTCTGCTATAATAGCCGATGATGTATACAACACATCCCTAATTATTTTACCGTTTAATAAGGTTCCATACCCAAAGACTGGCAAAGGTATAGAACTCAGCTGTCGTCTAACAGTGAGATGCTTATTGACAGACGTATTATAAGTGTAAAGTCGTACAAATATTGAGCTCGACGTTCATGACTCGGGATCCAGGACATCGGTGTTTGATTTGATCGTTATAAATACGTTGCTGGACAAAAAAGACGCCCCATAAGAAAAAATCGTAGACGCATGTCCTCGGCGCGTTTATAGAACGCGTACTTACTTAAAGTGACACAGACGAGTTAGGTCGCCGAACAAAATCCACGGACTAACTCGCCCGTCTGTCACTCCTTTTTAACCGTAATATATCATCATCAAAGACAACATACAGAACAAGACACTGCAACAAGAATAACGGAGCGTTCTTCCAAAAGCGCTTAACAGAGTAAACAGAAATTGTCATAACGTAACTACTAGTAGAAAGTTGTTGAACTAACTTCGAACAATAATTTGTTGAGATTACACGCCACATCAAATACCTATGGACTGACAGATATTGGACGAATTTCAGTAAATTCGGCTTCTGTATATCTTACGTAAGTGTCCTGTAGCTAAGACCAGGGTCGCGTTTTATAGAGTTATAATGTACAATTTTGCTGTTTGCTTGTCTTTCTAGCCAATATGTGCGTGCGTTAGAGAGGCAATCAGCGAAACTGTAAAATGTAACTTTATAAAACGCGACCCTGTTTAATAATAGACTTGATCAATCATAATCATAATAATGTTTATTTTGTAAATTAGTACATTAGCTATTTCTAGCGAAGTTATAGAATCTTACTGCAGATTAATTACATTCCGATAAATAAATGCTAACGCTGTATCATTTCTCGTAAAACATTTATTCAAACGAAACGAACAGTAGAACACGTGCCTTAAGATCGTTTTTTTTTTGTTCTAAATAGTATGAAATGTTGTAGAACTTTACGGTACCTATTTGTATTTATAATATCACTGTCGCAAGGTTATACATTAGTAATTTTGTTTACGATGAAAAATGCAGAATTGGACGTTTTTAGCGACTTGTTTAGTTGCTTTCAGTAAATGAGGCTACCATCTGTCTCTCCTATTTGTCAAGGCAATAAAATCTCAACTAAAATTTTAAAGCATCTGAATGAGTACGTATTGTTATCTATGACAGTTTAAGAATGTCATTATTCAACCTCATACGTACGCTGACCAATTAGCATCAAATTGTATGGCACTTTGTAGTATTTGAAGAGGGCCGACCTACACATATCGTGTGGTCTTTTCTTCTACTAAATTCTTGCGAGGAAATAGAGGGTCTTTTTTGGGTGGCGTAGCAATCATCATCATCGATCGAAATTATAGGTACGCATAGACTCAAGTTTTCAATGAGTTATCTAAATGTCATACAAACGCTGTCGGACCTTTGCTGTTTGTGTTTTCCGTATAATATGGTATAATATGAGATTACTTTGGTTGTGGGCGTATATATTCAGAGGAGTGCTTACTTTTACAATGGCTTATCTTCATAAGTAGTCGATCGCTTTTATGTCATTACATTGAACACAAAAAGGGTAAAAGTACTTGTTGGTAAGTACACATTTGTTACAAATTAAATTATAATTTTAAATTTTGTTCCAACGTTTAGCAATTTTATGTAAACTAAGCTGGCGTGGCGTTTGATTTATAAATATTCATTAGATGATAACTCGAAAAATACTCTACGTATGTTAAAATACAAGTGTGGCATTATAGGTACGGTCGAGGAATTTAATTTCGTACCTTGTCATAGTAGCTATAATATGACAGTCCTAGCAGCTTTCATATTGATTGTCACTGTGACAAGGTACGAAATGGGTAGGAAATTAAATTCCTCGACTGTACCGTAATATTTTTGACCAAGTCAGTACCTAGGTATTCCATCATTATGAATGTATATTAATGAGTGTTGTTATTGTAACGCTTGGCTCATAATAACATTTATGGGTTCATTAAAAATCGAAGCATCGAGTGGATTTTTACATAACCCTGAATATAATTCTATTTATTATGATATTTATGATAATTTAACATATTCTCAAACAGTTTTCCGCAAAACAGAAAAATTGAATGGCGCAATATTGAAAATATGTCACTATATAACAAAAAGGTTGTAAAAGTTATGCCATTATCAAAACATGAATTCTATTCACTTTCGATTAGGTTCAATTTACAAAAATCGTCCAATTTGATTGAATCATTGGCTTGCATCCAATATCCTTTGGTTTCAGGTTTGTTTAGACTAGGAGACGTTATTCTAAACGCTTGGCAAGGCAGAGGCCAACTAAATAAAAACCGGAGTATCTATTTTTCTTATTAGTTTATTTCCTTCTTCGACACTGTCTCTGCTACATTTTTCTGACAAACACTAATTTCAAAGCGACGTACTGTCGGGTCATTCTAACAATCAAATCACTGTACTAAATGTAAAATTAAATAAAAACAGTTCGATTCACAAGAACTTGTACGAATGGAATTAATTGAATTAATCTATTCGTTTTGAGCACATTTTGACTTCTTATACAGGGTTACTTTTTCACCGGTACAATAAATTTTCCCACATATTTGGTATCGATAATATACATTTATCAAATAAAATTGTCATTTTTTAGGGTTCCGTAGCCAAAATGGCAAAAACGGAACCCTTATAGATTCGTCATGTCCGTCTGTCCGTCTGTCCGTCTGTCCGTCTGTCACAGCCTATTTACTCGGAAACTATAAATGCTACAGCAACGAAATTTGGTAAGGATATGTGTTGTATAAACCGCTACAAGATTATGATACTAAATTGTAAAAAAAACCATTGGGGTGGGGGCCCTCCATACATGTAACTGAGGGATAGAAAATTTTTTTTAGTTGTATATAAGCGTGTGGGGTATTAATAGAAAGGTCTTTGAAAATGATATGAAGGTTTATAAATCTCATTTTGATTTGAGCAAACCGTTTTCGAGATATCAACTCTCAAAGTCTGAAAATGTGTCCCCCCCCCTCTATTTTTTAACCTAAGCAATATAAAATTCAAAAAAAAAATAAACGTTATGCGCATTAATAAACTCTATCAACGATTTTTGGTTTGATTAAATTATCTCCTATAGTTTTTGAGGTAGGTTGATTTAACTGTATTTTTTAATAATAAATTGATAATGGTACGGAACCCTTCGCGCGCGAGTTCGACTCGCACTTGGCCGGTTTTTTTCTATTATTATTGATTTATCCTTCATGCAAATGCAAAATAATGGGCTTACTAATGATAAGACGTCAACGGGGTGCGGGACGCAGAGGGCGGCGGAAAGGGGTGAGCGACCTGCGCACGAGTTGGCAACATAGCAGTTACCTCAATCTTGGTGACTAGGTCACGGTCAGTCTCACGGTTGACGTAGGTATGTGCACGCGCGCCGCATCGTACTACCTTCAGTCGGAAATTGATCGTACGAAATGGTTCGTAGTTATTTTCTCATTGGGGAAAATACAGTGGCAGCCCAGCGGCTATACGCTGAAGAAAGTGTGTCCCGCCTGGAAAATGCCAGTGTTATAGCCATGGCCAGCCAGGTCAACAGATTTGACCCCGTGTGACTGTTTTTGTGGGGTGAGGGTAGGCCCAAAATTTAAAAGACTTAAAAAATCTAATAATAAGTGCATTTGATGAACTTAAAAGTGAGAACTACAGACTTGTGTTGGGAAATATCGAAGGATACATTCAAAAACGGGCAAGAGTGTGTTTAGATAACCACGGCCAACATTTTGAACACTTGCTTAAGTATGTGAATTAGTTAATTAGTATGAGAAATGGACTCCATTAATTAGGTATGTTTTTTTATTCCAATCATTGTGCATAAAGTTGATTTCAAGTGTTTAAATACGCCTCAATGAAGAAAGTTTCTGTCCTTAGTGCAAGTATGAAGGAAGATTTGGGATCAAGTAAGATTTTTTTGCCAAGTCATAATCATAAGTTGATTATCACCGCCGCTTTTCTAAGCCGCCATGCCACGTGCGATGACGTTGTAAACAAACAGTTGCCAGTTCGTGTGTTTTGCTAGTTATGTACATTGATAATGCGTAATGCGTCCAATTTTCTTATTAGGTTTGCGGATAAGTTCAAACATCGGTATTTTAGTTTTTTTGTTCTAAAGGGGTGGTAACAAAAAATACTAGTATTCTGTAACTTGGACTACTATTACCTATGTTAATTTTTTGTACTGGTGAAAAAGTAACCCTGTATATGTACTGCCGTTGATGCCCCAAAAAAATTAATAATAATAAAACATAATATGCATATCATTTCTGATCGATCTATTCGACTTAGCTCTCTCTAAATATTTTTCATTACACTCTCAGACTCATATCAAAAAGGTCTTGCGCTCAGCGAATTCCTCTGAATACCTACTATCAGCCCATTCAGCTAATGACATGCTTCATGTACCCTGTGAATATTCTTATTTTACAGAGCCTCTCCCAGAATCTATCGTAAAAAATCAAAGCACATGAGTAGTTATGCGCATCTTTATTACCTTTGCTGTAACATAAAGGTGCATTCAGACCAAACGAGCATTCGCTATTCTATCCCCCCACTCTACGAAATTCGATCGTTATCCAATACGTGATTCGTTGATTTCGTAGAGCGAGGGATAGAATGGCGAATGCTCGTTTGGTCTGAATGCACCTTAAGATGGTACACCGGTTTTGCTGACACCTCGACTCGCCTGTACTGGTATAACCAATCAACTTGGTAAGCACTGAGTGGAATAATTTGTCGGTGAGACGCGTGACTGATGCTGTCGGATACAAGTGATGTAATGTGGCTTCGCTCATGCGTATGAGTCTGTACAAACATCCGCGTCTAATGTTTATTGGATTCAGATCTGTCTAACCTATCATTTTGGTGTACCTAGTCTAAAGGCATATTTCACAAGTGAGATAAAATTACGACTATTCTTTTCCCAAGGCATATAAAAAATAGCCTCTAAATAAAAAATAGATTAAGATTATTTGACCAATACAGGATGGTAATGAGTATACCGACAGACTTTACGTATCCATGCATTTTTGATGTCAAATGGAGGAAAAAATATTAAATATCTTGTCATTTTCGATGTTTCGTTTTTGTTTTTACAAAATTGTAGGGATAAGGTTGACTAAGAGGGTTATTGAATATTTTATTAAATTTAAAGATTTTTCACTAAATTTTTTCTCATTTTCGCTAACGTCAATCAATGGGTATGTCAAGATGAAACCTCATAGTGTACAAATTTTACTCGAGCAGGCTTTTTTCAGTACGTACGTTATGTTGAAAATCTTTTTTTTTTTTCAAGGACGTCATTTCTGAAACTAAGCCGTAAGTACTTTTTTTTCTAAAACTAAGCCGTATCCAGAAAAGCTCACATGAAATTATAGTCTCAAAATGTGATAAGAAATACACCTTCCAAGTTTGTCGGTATACTGATTTCCAGCGTGTATAAAACTGTGAAATCTCCGAAATGTTATTAATCTGTTTATAGGTATAGGTAATAAAAGCAGCTTTTAAGTACTAAGTCAAATATTAATCTCCTCTCTCTCGCTAAGTTAAATGATTCCTAACACCAAAGTTTGTGGCACACGTATATTCAAATTCTAGTTAGGTAGTTCTCAGGGTAGACTTTAGGCCCAAACTTTTGCTCTGCTAGCTATTTCCTCTCAAAAGGCTTTTAAAATTCAAATCGGGCATTAATTAAAACAGCAATCAGAGTTTTAGCGCTTCAACAGTGGAGAAGTTGGAGTGATCTATGTTCATTTTATTAAAGTTGATTGGAGTGTCTGCAAAAGAAAGTCATTCCAACGACAGAGTGAGATATTGAAAGTTGGTAAGTAGCATAAGTCAAAATAGAGCAAGAGCATTTTTCTTCATAAGTTTTCAGATGTCAAGAATTGACACCAGCAGATAACATGCCATCATCTAATTAATTCCTGTTACTACAGCAGCAAGGAGTAGGGTGTATGTATTTTTATAATAAGCCACGCTTACACATTTTTGTAACCTTGCACAAACGGCAAAAATGTATGAGTACATAAAATGATAATTGGATGTTTAAATAAAAAAGTATCTTAATATTTGCTGAATGTATTGAGAATAAATAATAAATATCTTGGGACATCTTACACAAATCGACCTAGTCCCATGGTAAGCTCAATTAAGGTTTGTGACGTGGGACCAGGCGACGATATATATAATAGATAGATACTTAAATACATAGACAGCCATGACCAAGGAACAAATATTTCTGATATATAAATACACAAATTCACACCTTCAGCTTCGTAGGCAGGGTCAGTACCAAATAGGCTACACAGGCTGACAAAAGAACCTCCTCTTTTTGAGAAATCGGCTCGGAAAAAGAATAGTAATAAGTAACAGATATCTTACTTCCCAAAACCTAGTCAACGTAAGCAAGAAAAACTCAGTTAGGTAAATAAAAGTAGCATTACTTCTGCTGTGAAAGCTAATAATATTTAGTTCATTTGTATTATTGTTACAGTAATAATGGTACAGTATAATCCTCTGGATCCCGATGGTATTACTAGCCTACTTGGGTTCCGCCTTTGTGATCTCAAGCCCTCCAAATATAGTAAGGGATTAGAAAATTGTACATTTGATCTACAAACGTTATTTCTTAATTGGAGCTCTGTTTGCTAATTAGGGTGGGATGAGCTAAAGACATTCTATACCCCAGGAGACATGAAAATAATAATCAAGAGCTGTTTAGGTAAGTACCACAATTATACGAACGAGTATATTAGAATTGTAATCTGGCTTAGGTATAGGGTACAGTAATCGTATGTAAGGAACACATATTACCTATTTACTGGATCTTCGATAACGCCTTTTCCCTATTACATATCTTTTCAAGCTGATAATAGGTTTAACGATATTATTATAGACCTGTAATGAATAATTAATACATTTTCTCTCTTATATTTTTCAGTTTGTTAATCTAGTAAACACTAAACATTTGATTTCCAGTTTTTGCTAAATGACAAATGCTTTAGAGACTGGTATGTATTGTTAAATGGTCCATTTGTTTTTAATCTAAGCTATGTTACCACATTTAAATAATATTTTTCCAAACGCCGTTATACGACTGCTGATCAACAATTTGGCTTTAAAATCCAAGCATCCTACATGTTAAGTCCCATAAGCCCCGAAGCAAATGGAACTTTAATAATTCGAATCCTAAACTCTCGAATTGATACCAATAGAGTTAACTTTAAGCGAACGAGCGCAAAGCGCTAGAGCGAAGAACCGTTTCAAAACTTAATTTATTACGTGGCACGTCGGAACATGCCGGTATAACTGGTAGGTATGCCGCATACTTCCAGATTCTCAAAATATCTCTATTTTATTCCATCGTCATCTCCTGTAATTTACCACAGCTCTGAGAGCCTGTTGTCCACTTGGCAACCTAAGCCCAATTTTGCCGTGGTGCTCGATTTTATGAAAACGGGATCCATATCGGATTATTTTCAAAAAAGACATAGGTACATTAATTAAATGCAAAAGCAATTATTTATTTAAGCAGATTTCTTTGTTCGGGGCACGCGGATGTAGGTCACGGTAAAAGTATAAGGGCTTTTATTTTAATCGGATAAAAGCGTGTTGCCTCACGTTTCACCATAATAATCGAACATGAAATTTCTTTAATTCAGTTTTGAGTGTTCATAAAACCTCTGAAATATAATGGGTTTTTGCCAAAATGTGGAATGTAATGTTTAAATAATATATACAAACCTCCCACCTCGGACGTTGGTGATCTTGGTCGTTTTTTCTTTGGTATATGACATCCAATATTAAATATTGGATTTGATTATAATTTATATAGTATTAAGTAGTGTAACTACTGGGGAAAAATAAAAGTAGAAATCAATATATTTTGTTAGTAAATCATTTGATTAGTGTTTTCACAATTATTTCAACATAAACAAAGCTCGCTTGAACGCATATTCACTGCGCCAGTCATCAAATAAAAAACGTCTTTGGAGCGGACACATTTTATGGTGAGTAGTACAGAATTAGGTTTAATACACCGGACTGCTAAACTAAAAGTGTGGTTATCTAAAGTAATATTAAAGAAACTTGGTATATTTTCAGCTTCACTGCTGAATTCGTATTTGACAGACTTGAAGATCTCTCTGTACGAATGGCCCCACGTTGGGCGCCAATATTAGGGAGCCTCCTGTAGGTGTACAAATATTCCAACAGTATACCAATTTAAAAAAAAAAGATGTAAGTGGTTGAATCATGACAATCTTGTTTAGTTTGAGCTAGATAGTCCCGAGAATTTTACAAGAGTCAATTGTGCTTCTGACAGGGAAAGAAATGGACGAATTAATATTTACGTGATCTCACTAACACGCACTTGCGTCATGATGTAGTCTGGAGTGTGATGTAAAGAATGTCCAACATTTTACAACTTCAACATACTCTTGATTAGGATTTTGACGGCAAAAATTCATTATTTTATGAGTACATATGTACTTATAGCGTATTTAAGTCACACAGCGAAGTTGAAGTGGGTTCGAAGAGTATAGTACACCAAACGAAGGAAACTCAGAGGAAAAAACTCGTGTATAAGCGAATTTTGGCATAGTTGTAGGGAATGGTGTTTTAAACAACATACTAAAAGTACTGGTGGTTAGGGGTGGAGCTAACGGGGGGAGAGGGGTGTAAAGGTCCTTATTTTTAATGTTTCGTAAATAACTCTTAAACCGTGGCTTATAGCAAAAAACGT
>JALPQI010021790.1:0-15425 GCA_025490895.1 Thaumatotibia leucotreta
CGTATGCGAATTAGTCGAAAACGAGTATAGTGATGAAAATTGCTAAAAAAAGTTGCCGCCATCTTGGATCTTAGAATGGACCCGAAAATCGGACTCCACGTATGCGAATTAGTCGAAAACGAGTATAATGATGAAAATTGCTAAAAAAGTTGCCGCCATCTTGGATCTTAGAATGGACCCGAAAATCGGATTCCACGTATGCGAATTAGTCGAAAACGAGTATAGTGATGAAAATTGCTAAAAAAAGTTGCCGCCATCTTGGATCTTAGAATGGACCCGAAAATCGGATTCCACGTATGTGAATTAGTCGGAAACGAGTATAATGATGAAAATTGCTAAAAAAGTTGCCGCCATCTTGGATCTTAGAATGGACCCGAAAATCGGATTCCACGTATGCGAATTAGTCGGAAACGAGTATAATGATGAAAATTGATAAAAAAAAGTTGCCGCCATCTTGGATCTTAGAATGGACCCGAAAATCGAATTCCACGTATGCGAATTAGTCAAAAACGAGTATAATGATGAAGATTGCAAAAAAAAGTTGCCGCCATTTTGGATCTTAAAAATTTACTACATTTTCAGAATACGTTTTTAACATTCATGAAACTGCTAGGATGTCAGATATCAACTAGAATGACATATAAATCAAAAACAATTTCTTCGAGTAATAGTAACAAAATTACTTTGTAAGTAATGCAGATTACAGAAGTACTTGATTACGGTGGATTCAATATTACAGTAGCTGATTACAATACCGATCCCAAAGGAATGGATTACAGGCGTAACCATAGTACAGCATTACAGTAATTTTTATTATACTAGTAATTCATTACTGAGGAATCGTCATTACTGGAATGTAACCCTGTAATTAATTCCAAAAGGAATTGATTACGCCCAACTCTGTAATATACACGGTGTTACGCGAGCATTGCGAAAGATTTTAACTATGCATTCTAGACATCAAAATAAACAAAAAATATTATGAGACCTAATAATGTCAATTCCACCAAAAAATGTTTTTTTTCTTTTTTTTTAGGCCGATTTGAATACTTTTTAACATTTCCAGTACTTTTTATCATAACAACAATTTGTTTAAATTATTTATTTCAATTGTTTTTTTTTAGGTAGAGCTTATTTCGTCAAGTCTATTCGTATTTTTTGATTGTCAGGCAAAAGGTGTGGTAATATTAGAACACATTGTGGTAGCATTGTAATCCAAAAGAAGTTAAATGACGAGTTACGTCGAAAAACTTATTTCGAAAAAAGGTTGATTATCTCTGAAACCAAGCCGAATCCAGAACATTTTATATAACATTAAAGACTCTAAATATGGTCAGGAATCCAGCATTAAAATCTTTCGGAATGCTGACGGTACACCGTGTACAGACAGGGTGGAAATTATTTTTGGGTCAGTGAGCAGCTACCAGATCCAGAGTAGCTACGCGAAAATGATCTTATATGACCTTCCTCGATTTTAAATTAATGAAAATTGGCGTTTACTGATTTTGGTAAAAACATACAGGTTGCGAGAAAATTGTCATTTTTGATAAACTTTTTTTGATGCCAATCGATCCTGTTTCTGTTCAGGATCAAAAGCTTGTATGGGAGCAAAAAAAATGTCTCTCTCTCCTATTTAAGAGCTTTGCTCTTGTCGGTGTAGCTCAAAGCATGCTCTCCACATTCCTCGATCCCAAGCCATCTCCTTCAGGTTTTGATACGACGTGACTTTCACGTTCTCTTTGATTTGTTCAATGTAATTTCTCCTTGGTCTTCTTCTTCCACGCCTTCCTTCAATCTTCCCCTCCACTATGCATTTTATGAGATTGTCATGTCGTATCAGATGGCCCAACATCCTACCTCTTCTGTTCTTTATAATGTCCATCAATTGCCTCTTCTCCTTAACCTTGTCTAACACCTCCTCATTCGTCACTCTCCTCCAAAAAAATGTAATGGCTAGAAAAGCCGCAAATCGAGATAATGAATATAGCTAATGTTTCCACACAGTATTATTGTCATTTAGCATAGGAGGACTAATTATCGTGACAGATGATGCAATCAAACTTTCACTTTTTTCCATAGTAAATGTATAAAAACAGTTTTCTTGAAATTTTGGCTTTTTTATACATTGCTATAAGTTGACCCCTAAGAAACTATTGGTACTGGATGGCACGAATGAAATCGATTGACATAAAAAAATTAAGCGTGAAAAATTTACTCGATCGAAATTGGCTCGATCCGCCAACTGCAGGAGAAGACTAGAGAGCAAGGTCAACCACTGTTTCTCTGCTTCGTTGACCTTGAAAAGGCTTTCGATAGTGTGCCTCGTGAGGCCTTGTGGCACGTGCTGGCGAAACTAGGGTGCACAGCCAAGTTTGTAAGGATGATACGACTCCTGCATGATGATATGCAATGCTGTGTCACTGTAAAGGGCGAACAATCAGAGTATTTTGGTGTCAGCTGTGGCGTTAAGCAAGGATGCGTTCTGGCACCAACTCTTTTCGCCCTTTATTTTGCAGTTGTAGTCAGAGACTCTTTGCAGACTGTGACACATGGCATCCGAATTCGCTTTCGCACTGACGGTGGTGTTTTCAATCTGGCCAGGCTAAAGGCTTGCACTAAAACCTCGCTAACCACTATCACGGAGATAATGTACGCGGATGATCTCTGTTTTGTAGCGGATTCCCCAGAGAATCTACAAGAGCTCATGTCAGGTCTTGACCGGTCATGTCAGCGTTTTGGCCTTAAAATAAATGTCAAGAAAACCGAAGTAATGGGGGTAGAGACATTGGCGCCACCTGACATTCGACTCGGTGATGACTTGCTTAAGCATGTAGAGAAGTTTAGATATCTGGGGAGCACAGTCACCATTAAGTGTCACCTTGATGATGAAATTAACAGCAGGATCGGAGCAGCAGCTGCTGCCTTCGGGAAACTTCGCATCTAGGTGTTCCGCTCACATGACCTAAAACTCTCCACTAAGATATCTGTGTATATGGCAATTGTTCTGCCCAATCTCTTGTACGCCTCCGAAACTTGGACCCTTTACCGTAAGCATATTCGCACATTGGATAGGTTTCATCTTAAATGCTTGCGTGACATTATGAACATCTCTTGGTCGGACCGTGTTCGGAAGTAGGTTTCGGTTCGTAGTTCTACGACGCGCTAATGTCAGCGGCATTGAGACCTATCTGATGAGGCGACAGCTCCGATGGTGTGGGCATGTCTCCCGTATGTCCGAAGAAAGAGTTGCTAAGCGCATCTTTTACTCGGAGTTGCAGGAAGGCAAGCGAAATCAGGGCGGCCAACTCCTACGGTATAAGGATGTGCTAAAGCGGCATATGCGGAGATGCGACCTGGAACCTTCACAATGGGAGACTTTAGCCCAAGATCGACCTAAATGGAGGCGTACAGTGCAGAGCAAAGTGCAAGCCTTTGAGAATGAAAGATGCGTGCAACTCGATCTTAGGCGCAACGAGTTGAAGACCAGGCCACCTGCGGTCATTCATTACCATTTTATTGGAGGGGTGCTGACTTGCAGCGACTGTGGCCGCACATTTACTGCAAAGATTGGCTACATCAGTCACCTGAGAGCACATGAACGACGCGCTCAACAACCAGTGTAACCAGTCGCCGTGGCCGAAATCGGCTAGGACTAGATGATGATGATGGGAATATTGGGAATTTTAAATCTCGATTTGCGGCTTTTCTAGCCGAAAACTTTTTTTTGGGTCTATACAAGCTTTTGATCCTGGAAATAGACAGGATCGATTTTTTTTCTAGCCGGTAGACGTGTCCCACTGCTGGGCAAATGCCTCTCCCTCAGATCTCCACAGCTCCCGGTACGGTGCCAAGTCTGGCCAATTGTTGGCGAAGGCGTCCAAGTCGTGCTGCCATCTCCGCCTGGGCCTGCCTCGTCCCCACCTAGTTTGCGGCATCCACTTGGTGGCTGTAATAACCCACCTTTCTGGATGCATGCGGTAGACGTGGCCGGCCCAATCCCACTTTAGCCTGGCAGTATTTTCACCACGTCAGCTATGCGTGTTTTGGAGCGCAGCGTAGTGTTCCAGATCCATCCTCGTTACACCTAAAATGCTGCGCTCCATTGCTCGCTGCCAGACCTTCAATTTGGACGTATGACTTTCAGTGAGTGACCATGTTTGGGCACCGTAGGTTAGGACGGGCAGGATACACATGTCGACTAGTTTGCGCTTCAGTGACATTGGAAGGTCGCCCTTCATTCGCTCTTTCATGGACCAGTAGCTCTTCCAGGCATTTTGAACACGGCGTTAAACTTCCTTGCTGAAAGAGACTAGCTGGCCCAAGTAGATATACTCATCGACATAATGTATCGTCTGCCCGTCTACCTCGACCCTACGTTTCGTGCCGTTAGTCATCACCGGAGTCTTTGTGCGATTCATATGAAGTCCAACTTGAAGGCTTGCGTTATTCAGGTCTTGGAGCATTAACTGGATCGATAGGTAAAAAAAAAGTTTGTCAAATGTGACAATTTTTTTTCTCGCACCCTGTATGTTTTTTACAAAATCTGTAAACGCCAAGGTTTCATTAATTTACAATCGAAGGAAGGTGTTCTAAGACCATTTTCGCGTAGCTACTCTGGATCTGGTAGCTGTCCTCACTGACCCAAAAATAAGTTCAACCCTGTATGTGTGTAAACAATAGATAAGTGCGAAAAAATGGTCATTTTTGACAAACTTTTTTTTATGCCAATCGATTCTGTTTCTGTTCAAGATCAACAAAAAATCTACTTGGGTTTTTCTCTACTCTTATAGTATGTTAAAAAGACGCGGAAGATGACCTAAAAAAAATGTACTTGGTTTTTGGCGGAATTACCCCTGAAGCCAGATCTCCTATTCTAGTAGTACTTACAGTTTGAGAGTAAATCGTCTATGACAGACGGCCATGACGAATCTATAAGGTTTCCGTTTTTGTCATTTTGGCTACATTATGGACACTTTAAATCGTCCTATTAAATTTTTTAAATGAATTATAGAATTAATGGACGATTTATTGTTTTAGACCAAGCGATCCTACTAATGAAACGCAGTCAACGAGTCTACCCCATTAAATGGGGCAACGGAATTCCTCTGGCAAATGAAACCGCCTCAGACAATGTGTAAGGACACAGCTTTCTGCTAGTCATCGATTTCTAAGAATGAACCGAACAAAAGTACAATAAGATGTAATAATAATCATACAGTATATTATGATCATCCTCCAGCTCCTCATCAAACCCGCACTATTACACCATACAGTAGTTTTGTCACCAAAGGCATACTAAACTTCAGCTCAATTGGGCCTATAGATACCTTTAAAATTCTTCATCAGGTCCGGTTCATCTATTGTATTGTTATCTAAGTTAAGTAAGCATACTTCTCCTCTCACCACAATTGGCCCACCAAAATCTGTTTCAATTAATCGTTGCAATATTTGTAAGCATACGTACATAACGTAGGCACAGCTACAAAAGTCGGTATGTGATTTTTTTTGGTTTTTGGATTTTAACGCCATTTTGAACCTTTCTAGAAGACTATCTATGTATGTTCAGGATTTATGAAATTTATCATCATATCATCATCATCAGCCTATGATAGTCTACTGCTGGACTTAGGCCTCTCCTTTTAATTACGCGTGTGGACGCATAAGGAAGCAAATGCCCATAATCGCCACGCTGGGCAAGCGGATTGGCGATCGCAGTAATGTGTCCACTATGATGACGCTGCTGCCCATCATCAATCTTTTATCAAATAATGGTCAGTGACACTTCAATCCTTTAGTCGACTCTTACGACACCCGCAGGAGGAGTTGGGGTGGTGACAAATGTATTCTTATTGCCGTCACCACACGGCCAATGAATTTTAGCTATGTGATATCATACATTAGCGGGTTGGATTCCCGATTCGAATGTAGCGGGTTCGATTCCCGGTTTAACCATGAAATAATTCAAAATGCAATTCAACTTGTTTTTGTAAATCGAAATAATGTCTTCTTTCAGTAAGATGTTCATTTACAATAATTAAGGTATTTTTTCTCCGACCTCGCGATATTTTTTTTTCATACAATTGTTTTTCAAAAAAAAAAATGAATGCTGTTTTATTTAGTTTTAAAAATAAAAGGAATCTTCTTTCAGTAAAATATGCTGAGGTCAGTGCGGCTAAGTCCGGCATATTTTATTTTGAAGGAAAGTCCGTCATATGCGTCTTATACTGTTCAATTAGGATCGGAAATCAGTTGGTGGACGGACTTTCCTGATAGACGGTCTTACCCGCATTGACCTTATCTATGATATTTAAGGTACTTTCCCTCCATGTGGCATCGCCGTGGGACGCCCTGTATGATCAGCACATACGAGTACAGGCTGCTCGCGAGCATTGCGAGTTACGACATATTTTAATGCTGTATTCCTAGCCATAGTTAGAGTCTTTAATGTTATATGAAATTTCCTGGATTCGGCATGGATTAGAGATAATCAACCCTTTTTCGAATAAGTTCGAGTTGTGATAATACTGATAATAAATACTCAAATATTTAATGCCCTCGCTGGGATTTGAACCCGGATCTTCCAGCATCGTAAGCACATTCACTACTAAGTAGGCTACGGAGAAGGCTGACTAATAATATAACTTATCTGACTCTTTTATTATAGGAACCAGGAGCTGCCAGAGGAAGAGCATGAATTTATTATAGAGAAAGGTACTAGTCATGTAAATAGTCCAATTACAGGGCGACGGATAATTAATGTACAATATTTTCTGGATCAATTAGCTAAGATCAATGATCATGGCCCATAATTTGGATGTATTTTTTCTTATATGAAAATTAAACCTGAAAAATTAAAGGGATTGCACTCGAAATTCAATTTTCGGTGTGAAATGTGCAAGAGAAATTTAATGTCAGTTCTGATGAATGCTCAGCGATGATAGTATGGATGTAAACCATAAAGATGTTTCAGCTATGATGTCTATGGGATCAGGATTTTCTCATTAGGAAGTGCTTACTTCTAAATTTAAAATGCCTGGCCTTACTCCTAAATTATATTTGGCAACTCAAAACACAGTTTGAGAGTGGTGAGAAAGAGTAGCAGCATATTGTATTTCCAATGCCGCCAAAAAAAAACAGACTGCAATAATATCTCAACGAAATGTTATTTTTTTAAGTAGGTAGTAACACTACGATGTACCTATATAAAGTTAAATATTTGATCCCATATACCACAGAAAAAATATAGATGCTTACCAACGCCAGAGGTGGAATTTGAAC
The DNA here is from genome assembly GCA_025490895.1 of Thaumatotibia leucotreta. Lineage (NCBI taxonomy): Eukaryota > Metazoa > Arthropoda > Insecta > Lepidoptera > Tortricidae > Thaumatotibia > Thaumatotibia leucotreta. Next base: position 7,279 of record JALPQI010021790.1, read on the forward strand.
CCAACGTCCTCAGCTTTCGTGGCTGATGCTTAAACCACTGGAGTGGCCGAGTGTGGCTCCAAATCCCACCTTTGGCGTTGGTAAATTTCGATATTGTTAATTTAGTACCTATATTATGACATCAAATATTTAAATTAGTGAATGTCATAATTTTTTTAGGATCTACTTTTTTCTTTTAACTGTAATTCTTCAATTTACAGTTGTAATTGTGTATAATAAATAATAAAAGTCTTAATGTTTTACCTATGTGCATTTTTATTTTTATAATTAATGCAATTTAATTTATTAAAATAAGCTCCCTAAAACCTGATAACTGCTGGTAAGTCACATAATAATTATACAGATGTAATGCATAACTCCATTCGTTTGGCTTTTCATGGAAACTACTTCACCAAACATTACACCGAAGCGAATTCTGTAAATGTCAAATTAGTATGGACTCGCAAATGTGCGTCGTTGGCACTGTGCATGTGCAATCGTTGGTGGACTCTTGTGCGTTTGACGCACACAGCAGTGGGAGAGTTGAATGTCTACGCTTCATAAAAGCTGGTGGTAGTGAATACTTAGGGCCTATATTCAACAGTATCGTTTTCCGATCAGAAAACTAGTTTTTTTTTTATTATAGTGGACTAATGGCTTGCCTTACAACCAGTTGGTCAAACAGGCATATTCTCGAACCAAGTCAATTTTGTTCTTCCGCGGATTATTTTCTCTTACTATTTCCTAATCAGAATACGATGCTGTACAGTCGCCATCTGATATAGCAGAGCGGCCAGGGTACTCATAAATATCTGAGCAGGCCTCTATTGGCATGCTCAGATATTTTTGAGTGCCGTGGTCGCTCGGATATATCTGATGGTGACTGTAACAAATTGATTGATCTGTATTGAAAATCCATTTTCAGTACAGATTTTTGCCGCACTAGTGCGAGAACTATTATATACCTATAAAAATATTTTTCATCACACTTGCTGTCTAAGCGCGCCATTGCTTGCCTAGGGAGTACTAGAAATGCCAGTACGTCATTTAATAATATTATGTCTTAAAACTTATTTTTTGGTTGGTAAGTGTGATAAAAAACATTGTATGCATCACGGTCGGTAAGCGGAATACTAATTCGAGTCATAAAGGCCCTCCGCCTAATAGCGTCGGGCTTCTAACACTCTCGTTAGTAATTCCGTACTTACCTCCCTTGATGCACAATGTACTATTACACGCATTGGTTACAAGCCCGATATATTAAATCTGTCTTTTGCATTGCATTGAGACGACTCGAAAAGACAAGGATAGTCTTATAAAATCTATCCCTCTCTATCTTTTTTACCATCTAGTACTTTGACAAGTGTAATTTTTCAAAAGAGGTAGTGATAAATTACAAACTCGGCCGCTTTCATTAAAAAAATCACCAAGGGTCAATGACCCCGCTCGGTAAAATGAGGTAGTGTGCGTGAAGTGCGCGTGTTTGCGAAATGGGGAAATTTGACAGAATCTGTAAAATTTCCCACATCTATCCGACCCTTAACTGCGCGTAACGGAAAAGAAAATAGTGGCTGTACAGATAACACAAGATCTTGAAATTGATATCAACGCCCTCTAACGTTGATTTCCGGAAGCATATCCGATGACGTCATGAGTACATCAAATTCACTACTTCAACTAAGTGAAAACACCGTGGTACCTAACTCGTCATAAAACTTATTTTTATTACAATGCTACCACAATGTGTTCTAATAGGTATTACCACACCTTTTGCCTGACAATCAGAAAATAAGAACAGTTTTGACGAAAAAACCTGTCCCTAATAAAAAGTACCTACTTATTTTAAAAAATAATTTTAACAAATTGTTGTTATAATAAAAAGTATTAGAAATGTTAAAAAGTATTCAAAGAGTCTAAAAATAAAAAATAAAAAAGTTTTTTTTTTGTGGAATTTGTCATTATATCTACTAATATTTTTTGTTTATTTTGATGTCTAGAATGCATAGTTAAAATCTTTCTCAATGCTCGCGAGCACCGTGTATAGTATTATATATAGGTTTTACCCATAAGCCTGGAAGAGATTCACTGGTTCATTCCAAAATGAAAACCATGTAGAGTCGTTTAGGAATGAGAAAATATTTGTAAAAGATAACTTTAGAGCCCGTTTCGTCATCCCCGAATGAATTATGTCATGTTGTCATGTAAATGTTAGCTGTTCTTTTCTTTATATGCCTTGGGAAAAGGATAGTGATCATTTTATCTGACGGATACATTTATCATGCAGGCTTAGCACAGGATTAGTGCGACAATATGTCGCCGCAAGCGAGACTATCCATCCCTCTTTTGTTCATATAGTTAGTAAAAGATGGAAAATGTATCTCGCGGCGACATACTGACATATCTTTGTAATGGGTGTGTAATTGTAATGGGTCTATTGCCTGAATAAAGAAATATTCAAAAAAAAAAAAAGAAAAAACATGTGCTAAGTATACAGGGATTGAGAAACGTGCCTTTAGGTAACTCATTATTTGCTCGTACTTTGTAAATAACCGAGCCCTACGAGTAGGTATATTATAAAATGTATGATCAGATAAATATTCCGTCCCGTTCCCGTGTCGTATGAAGCCACTTCCTTTTCAGTATGCACAACAACACATTCTGCTTGTAGAAGCAAAACGCACTAAACTATTTAAAAATCCACTCGTATTCAACCTTACTGTCATACTATTTAAGTTTACATTTATAATAGACAGGTATTCTGTACTTATTGCCTTTTGGTTTTCACCGTTGGCTGTGATTGCGGTGCGCGTACGTCGCAGAAATTCGTTCAATGAAGAACGTTATTCCCACCCCTTACTTCACATGTGACGAACCCATGAACTGGAATTATGTTTAACATACCTACTTTAAAACTCGGATTGTGTCGATCGAAATAAGAACACCCAAATTCGAAGTCGCACTCGCGTACCAAATAGCGTATTTGTCGTATTGTCGTACCTTTATTTGGTAGAAGATTGATGATGGGCAACAGCGTCATCATAGTGGACACTACATAACTGCGATCACTATTCCGCTTGCCCAGCGTGGCGATTATGGGCATTTTTTTTTCATACAACATCCTCATTTCTTCAGTCAATGCTAGATGGTCGGCGATTTCCAATTTTGTCCGAATAATGAAATCCCCAGTAACTCAACATTGTTCTGAAAATAAAAGAATGCCGATTTTTCTGAGACGAGCGCTAGCTAAGCGAGGGCAATGAGTTTCCGTGACAGGAATTCCATAATCAATGTATTCGTAACTGTCATTTTGTAATTTGTTACATCAAATTTCGGGAGAAAAGATGACTATCGTGCGTACATTTCTTTGCAGGTATACGTCAACTATGAAGGCCGAAAGTAATTTATTGTGATATGTATGGTGACACTTGAATAATCAAAATTAGCATAACAATTTCATACAGCGGGAAAATAACACTGAAAATCGAATCAGGCCTACCACTGCGGAATGCGTAAATTTCGAGGGTCGTAGACTCGTAGATAGCTAGGGTACCTATTTTCGTTTCCTTTCATATCTGCCGGAGTTATTCCGCTTACAAGGCCTCGCCAACCTTAGTGTACTAGTTTATTACGTCCTAAACTAACACCCTGTATATTTTTATATTTTAACCGTAATGATAATACCTGTATGCTATCCGTCCCTCTTTGTTAATATAGCTAGTAAAAGACGGGAGATCTATCTCGCGGCGACATACTGTCGCACCAATCATGTGCTAAGCCTACTGGTAATTACAGTTTTATTTATTTACGTTCTGTGAACTTGCAATGGCTGTCTTAGCGTAATTTTACAAGCAGATATTTACGTCAGCCGCCGATCCGATGAAGCAGAAAGATCTTCCGGTTCCGCGCAATTGAGAGTCGCCATTTTTTCTACTTCCGCATGGATTAGCAAATTAGATAAGAATTTAACTATAAATAAGGTAAATTACTGATTTTCTAAATATTTATCGTTAACGGATCTTGGCTGTGATGATGGAATTTATTTTTCAATGCTCAGTAAGTGCGCTTTTTAAAGGTACCTAAACTAATTCAAATACCTAACCTAAAATCGAGGGGAAGCGCGGGCGTGGTAGAAGACGTACTTCATGGACTAGGAATATAAGAGACTGGTTGGAAGTAGAGAGCTTGCATAGTTTGATTCGCATGACGGAAGACAGAGGGACATATGGACGTATGGTCGCCGACCTCCTGGATGGAGATGGCACTTGAAGAAGAAGAAGAAGAAGAAACTAATTCAGAGTCGGTGACATTTATTTTAATGACAACGGGACTTAATCGCGTATATTTACTTACATTCGATATTACCCTGAAGGTGACACTTTTCTGTACCCGTGTGGGAAAGAAAATTTATACTAAATACTTTTTTGCACGGTCTAATAGTTGGTACATTTGGCACTACCTTACCAATCATGAATTTGATGTGACTTAATGGCTTCCCATTTGCACTCTTCATTCCTCTTACAATACCATCGATAACATGGTTCACCGTCCCTACCTGTCAGGTGAAGCTTAGGCATAGCATAGCGTAGTTTAGGCCAGTCATAGTCATCATGGAACACACACATTAAAAAATAAGTATACATGTACTAATAGGTAGGTATATGTACAAAATGCGAGAAATTGTCACGTCGAAAGGTTTTACAACGAATTTTTCAATGATTAAAACTTAAAATAGAGTCGAATAATATTTAAAAAAATCATACTACAGAAAAAGGAACACCTAAAATTAATGAGAACTAAGAACGAACATTTGACAGTTTAGAAATGTCTCATATATACCCCAACTGTTAAAAGTTCGTTCTTAGATCTAGTGGGCTATAGACGAAAATTACTATTTCCGAAAAAATAATTCAAAAAATAAGCGCCTGTTAAAGAACATAGAGCAATTGTACAATAAAAGAATTGCCATTGAAATAAAACAGGCTCATTAAATACATTGTGCGCATGAAAGAAGAAAGCTTACCATCGCTAAAGCAAAGCTACCTACCATCGCTGTTACTTTACTAACCACCGAACGTGACCATTGAAACATGTTGACGTTGCTTAACGTTGTGCAAATTTTGTTCTGGTATCATTATCATATTTTATTGATTGCAAATACCTAGATCTACATGATGTGTACGTATCACAAGATTCGCAAGTGAAATAGACATGCCTTTTTGTCGCAGACGGCAAAAGAACGTTACACCATATATACCTATAATTCACTACCCCAATATACACGGTTCTATGTTAAATTTTAAGGGTAATTAAATCTGAACTAAGCTTCAGTGTCTCCATGGTCAAACTTCAAGTTGATAAAAGTGCTACATAGAACTTTGTACTATTGGGGCAACGAATTATTGAATTTAAACTTTCGTGAGACAATAACTATTAGGTACTATTAGCAACGAATTATGTTCGTTTCGTAATGTTATTCAGTTATGTCATGTTCTGTATTATACAGGGTTGTACGGAACGACGGGCCTTCCCACTATCGACCGATTCTACCAACCATTACCTTACCTTTCAGTAGGTATATATAGTACCTGCATCGAAATATCTTTAACAAATGTTAAACCTCATACAAAGTGAGTTTAATAGTATGGAAAGTAAATTTTCCATGTACGTTTTAGATGTTGGTTGCTACCGTACTGAAAGTTCATCGTAATGTTTGGTAGACTTGGTCGGTAGCGGAAAGGATCATCGTTCCGTCACCGAGGGCAAAAATACCTACAAAGAAGCTACAAAGCCACAGATAATGAATTAATCATAAACTCGATTACTCTTACCTAATTGACTCGGTCAAAAACGAAACAAATAAAACGCCTCATTTCATTCGGTCACCCTATAACCTCGTCTGATACGAACTAGGCGCTAGTCCAGATACCTACTTGCGAGATGACACAGCCCACATACGTGACCGCGATCCCCGTGACATTGACCGAAGGCCGCATTCGACTGCCTCAACACACATTGCTGCGGTCGAGGTCATGGTACGCGGTCAAAATGTATTAGTACATTTGGTTGCTATGGGGAAAGGTTCAGGAAAATGTGTCTGAACTTTACCTATAGTTATTTATTATACAAGGGGGCAAAGTTGTTGTTTAACTGTCGTGCCAATATTGAGACCTGAGCTAGCGAAAGATTCCAAAATTGAGCCACGAGCGTAGCGAGTGGTTCAAAAACTGGAATCTTGAGCATTGCGAAGGTCTCAAGGCACGAGAGTTGAACAAACTTTGCCGCCAAGTGTAATACAACTTTTTTCCCCTCACTATCGCGAGGAAATATGATTACAAATCTCATCCAAATGTAAATTAACTTTAAGAAACTATTGAAAACTCAATGTCGAAACGTATCGTAGAATAGAGTTACTTATGGAATTTAAATATTGCCAATGGCTTACAAAGTCACATGAGAAACGACCAATTTAACATGTGAGCTCCGATTGCGCATGTTTACTACGGTCATACAGATCCACTTATACTAGGCAGTAGGGGGCTATAGGAATTAGAGAAATGTCAAATTACTTTATTCACAAGTGTGTAAAAAGCGTTTTTACCCGCTCGTATTAAAGGATAAACGAGCGCTTTACGAGCTAGTGAGGGGAAAAGTATTTTATAGAGATGGCCCATTTATGGAGCAGAATTTTATACTACGAACAAATAAAACATGGAAGCCGCACGCTATAAAATTGCCTTTCAAAAACGGTCCTGAATTTTAGTTGACAAGTGGCTCTTCAATGCAGAGCGGTTACTAAGTACTTTAATCACTTATCCCATTACCCATTATTCCGAAATAATTACATTTTGTACCTATACAATTCTGTTAATTTATCCTAAACTTTAATTGAAAGCGTGCCTTAAATTCTGTAATACAGGGTGATTGGTAGTCAGATGCAAAGCTTTAAATTGAAGTAAGTATAGACCATTTAAAACCATTTAAGCCATTGTTGTCTTGCTGAACTGCTAATTTTTGACCAAGTTAAGCGATGAACGTAGTATTTTTTATTTAATTTAATTAAAGTAACGTGTAAACAGTCTACGAAAACATAATAAAAGCTTGCGTTTTATAAAAGTTTTTTTACAGAATTTTGAAGTTCATGATCCAAAATGGAAAATGTTAAAATACCATTTTTAACATAATTAAAAAAAAAAGAAGTGTGATTTTTTTGTTCGTATATTGTTAAAAATTGGTAGGCTGGTAGAGTCAATGATGCTGAGCAAGATTCACTACATTTATCGAAATGTCCCAGCATCATTGACTCTACATCTACATCATCAGCCTATTTCAGTCCACTGCTGGACGTAGGCATCTCCTATCAAACTATGCGTATAGACGCATTTGGAGGTAAATGCCCATAATCAATGAGCAGCAGCGTCATCATAGTGGACACATTACTGCGATCGCCAATCCGCTTGCCCAGCGTGGCGATTATGAGCATTTACCTCCTAATGCGTTTCTACGCATAGTTAATAGGAGAGGCCTACATCCAGCACTGGACTATCATAGGCTGATGATGATGATGATGATAACTCGTAACGCAAACAATGTAACATTTATCAACCGCAATCCACATCACATCACACAACTAGGCTAGTTGGAGTAGTTAGGTACAATTGGTAATAATAATAAAGTCATACTGCACTTTGTATCTACTAAACTAGCCTCAATTGAGAATAATAAAATTATCATTAAAGATTAAACCTCTGAAAGTAACTATTTAATGTAAAACTTCCAAAATATACAAAAATCAGAAAATATGTCAAGAAAACACATACAAACACTTGCTTAAAGGAATATATATGAAAATTCTAACACACAGACAAATTTATCGACGGACTAGATTAATAAACTGTCCTCTGTCCTCGGTAAACGTTACTTACTTATTTCTGCATATAAGATCGAATAATTTTAATGCCTATGACAAGCGCGGTAGCACATGCAACTAATTTCAATGTATTAATATAGTTAAATCTCGGAATCATGCGAGCTAGAGGTCCTTCATCAAGGATTGTGGGGGTTCTGGTCAGTTCCAGGTCTTCGAATGTTGTCGCTTGTGGTCGCAAGCACCTCACGAGGTGAAGATATGCGTTATGACCCGCTTCTAAGGCAGCCGCCACGTCTCCATC